>SMSR01016161.1:145898-168257 GCA_019453355.1 Ceratina japonica | reverse complement strand
GTCGCTTATTAACGACAGTTAATCAACGTTTACAAAGGGTAAGTGTTTCTCAAATAATCACACACATTGTTGTATCTATTTGATATCAACCCAATGTTTGACTTTATTGAACTAGTAAGTAAGCATTATCTATTCTACCAAGTTATCTGAATATGTGATTATCTAACACAAGCACAGTCGTCTTGTTTTAATGAAAATTATTTTGCATCTGTATAAATTTTACATTTCCACTTGGGTGACTCTTGATTCAATTTCAATGCATTTCTGAGTTATTTTAAATGACAAACACAAGCTCGTTGAAAACAGATAGTTTTACAATATACGATATGTTTATAGTTGGTCGTCGAGTGATCACTTAGATCCGACTACCGGCGCTAAACACTAAAGAAATGAATGTGATTTATATACATTTTATTCGCTGTTTAATTAATTTTAAGTGAAATTATAGAAGGTAAAAGTCATGTCTTTATATTAGCATTGCGATGCTGGCGATGTGTAGTTGACGTCAAGAGAAAAGCTGTTATATGATGTACATGTATACAAACACGAACGCCGTGGATACTGTCTGTATACATATACATATGTGCTTGTATATGTATATGTAGAGTAGATACTATAAATTGCGTCGTAGAACAACTTGCACAATTTGCAAGCGTTAACGTGTGTGATCGAACTTGAACGAAATCGCGTGATTATTATAATGTTTGTACGTGGTGTATTTATGAAACTGTTCACTGCTCGATCTACGTACGCAGACATTTTTCCTCTTCCCTATGCGCATTTTTTAACGCGTGCCAGAAGAATGGATGACCAATGTTTACGTTCACACGTCGGGGTTTAATGTAAATTTTATGAGGTTCGTATCGAGGCAATTTCTGATACTCTTAATTTTAATATTCTTATAATGAAAGTTGGAAACATTCTTTTAGAACTGTTTGAAGAAACATCTTTTTTTTTCGATTTACAGAACGAACATTATTTAAAAGGAAAATTCAAAATGCTTACCGTTCCCTGTTCTCTTCAAATAAATATGAAGTCAAATTGGCTCATCAAAAAAGTCGTTCGTGAATTACAAATCGCACAATTAAAATGCTTTTGCTCTGCTTAAAATCCAAGTTTTTCGCATAGTCAGTTTATGCAAGGACTTCGCTCTGCATCATAAGCGTGTCTATAAAAAGGAATACGTAAGTATATATTATTATAATCGAAGTTTTACAATGTGTATGATGCAAGAAAGAATTACACATACGTTTTTCGAAACGTCGATTAATGACTGAGAGTCACTGTTCGAATGAACTTCATTAATCTGAACGCGGTCAGGTCTCGGATTCTGTATCTCGTATACGTGCGTCCGACATAGCGCGTTTTCCTGCATCACGTGTATACTTTTGCTGCATTTAGATAGAACGCGCACACACGCGGTATGCCGGTTATACGGAACAGTATTGTCTCAGTTTTTAAATACATTCATACGCGAACTTTTCTTCGTTTCGACGCTGTGGGTAGATACTTCTACACATTTCTCTTCAATTCTGGAGTAATGTATTCCCTACTTGTCCATCGATTCTTTCCTCCGATCTTCATACCCTATGAATTCATGCTGCTTGTATTATTCCAGGTTTCCTTACAGCTCGTTTCATTCTCCCAGGATCGTTTTCTTCTGCACCGTTTTTATGTTCGCTACTTTTACAATTATTCGTCTATTTTTATAGGCGTATCTTAATTTTGCCATGAATGTAAAGTCTGTTTTTACCAGATATATGTATATATTTTTGCACGATGGATTTGACTAATGTAAAAGATAATTTTCAGTTAGAATATGTAGCCACGGTGATAATCATAACTTTCACGTGGTTGCACACTTCAATTGACAGATATGCAATGCACGATACGTTTGAAACTGTTATCTGAGATTACAAGTATTTGCAATAATTATTGTTCAATCAATTTCTTTCTTTTATATTCTCTTTATATTTTACACATTATTCTAGCAAAAGTGAGACAGGTTCGAGAGCAAGATGTTATTTTCACGACGAGTTGGGCAGGTAGAAAAATCTTGGCGAAACAATTCTCTTTGTGATAATACGAATACGTATAAATGATATGTAGGTTTAAGAGAGAAAGGGATGACTCTCAACACTTCGGTCTTTCTTAAGTCAAGGACTAAACTGAGTTAAAGCGCTCTTAAGGCTAGTAGAGGGTGTTAACCTTTTGCTCTCTTGCTAGCTCATCTGTGACAGCTACTTGCCACTAAACGATACACCATCATTTTCCGTAACATTTCAATTTTATGCACGATTTACGACTTCCCCTTCCGAACGCCGAGTCGTATCGCGATTTCTCGTTTCTCATATTGTCCTCGTACGAATTTCGATCGAATTGCGGTCTTAATTGAAAATCGTTAGTTCGGGATTTCTTGTCAACAGTGTTCTTACTTATACAGAAAGTTACACTTTTGTATATAGAGAGCCACGTTAGAATATAATCTAGATTTAGTTTCATTAAAATTTGATTATACTGCCCGGCAGACTATGTTTAGTATGTATGCCATTATAATGCAAATAGCATACGGTTTAATTTACGCTCGTTTCGTCTATGTTCCGTTAACGCATTAACTCGCTTGGATGTAAGTTCCACTCATACTATAATCGAACGAATACACACGGTGTTTATATTTATGTTCCGCGATGTATTTTATAGACACATACACATTTAATAGGATAATGCGTTTCGCATGCATGTTATCTATGCATATCGTTGCAGCATCGTGCCAGGAACCAGAGGTATACGTGCACGTGCACGTGGTTACGTATATCGTGTGCGTGCATAGACGGCGTGTAGAGAGGCCTGGCAACTGGACTCCCCCCGGGGCGTACATAAATCAGAAACTCAGGTTTAAGCTCGGCTCGAAGCACGATACCAGATATTTAGATGCACTCAGTGTTCCTGAAATAATTCGCCACGAAGTGGTTTATGGAGTTGAGAATTGGGACAATACATCCGCTAATGTGGCCGTTGCCGTGTCTCCCTATTATTTACTTCATTCTTACACGTGTATTTACCGCTAGATTTTGTACGTCAAAATATTTCATTCCTCGTTCTCGAGTGCAAAAATTATCAACTATTGCGAGCTGTGAAGTGCAGTCGTGTATCTTGTAATATTAAGTGAGATCGTTAGTCGGTCGAATTCGTCGGTTAACTCTTGGAATTGATAAGCTCGAAACGTGCGACTTTCAATTTCGGTTGTTTAACCGGATCGGTCGGCTCGTTCTTATAGAGCCGGCGGGACGATAGAAACGAGCAAAGGGTGGGAAGGCACGAGGAGTAAAACTAAAAAACGAAGGGAGGAAAAGAGGACCCGGAAGGACAGACAGCTCACCTTCTATCGGGCCACTGACTCTCGTCTTCTGTTGCATAACGTTTCACTCGCTACGGAGAGAATACGTCTTATAGAGAGATGCGACTTGAGAGTCACTGGACCGTGTACCGGTTGTTCCACTCGTGGAATGCGGACTAGCCCGTGGTGTACGTGCACATGTATCTACGTATTTACGTTCACGTCCGCGTCCGTATCCTGGCAATATTCCTTCCACCTTTGCGTGTATGTAGAGGCTAGATGCGCGCAACTTTTCGATGGGCTAGCGCGATTCACCGAATGTTAATAACGAATGAACGTGTTCTCGCACTGCTCGGGAAACTAACTCCTTCGCGGGCACTGCGACGAACGGCTATTTTGCTATTATCTAAACCCGATGTACAGGGCGAGTCGGTACGAATATCTGAAATTGTTCAAGTTCGATAAACCGTTTAACGATTGGACGAATTCTCGTATTTTATCAAGACTTTGTAATGAGATCAGTGAGTAGTTCTGCTATATAAACGATGCCAATGGTTCGCTCTGCGTTTGACAAAACAAGCGATTTCGACACCGAATGACGAAACTGTGTTCGTTTTGATAAAAGTTTACGTCCGATTCTACGTAGTACGTAGGAAAAAGTGTACGAGATAAATAAGAGGAAAGAGAAGAGAAACGCGAGTTCGTCGCATCGTACGAAGAATATATACGTATGCATGTGCACGCGAATGCGTTCATAAACAATCGGAGGAAGTTGTAGCGCATAAATATGTAGAGAGTCAGTCGGTTGCGGGCTTGTTGGGCCACTGTATGCAAATTCGACCTATCGGCTATACGGACAGTTGTTAGTTTACGTGAGACCACACGAAATGTTTCCTTTTTTATTTTTTTCTTCGGAGTCACCGCAGAGGAAAGAAAAGTATCGAACGGTAGAAACGAGGGTCGCCGGATTAGAGCCATTTCCTCGTGATCCTTGGAATTAAACAGATTATGTTTCCGATCATTCCTTGTCAGTTTTTTACTATTTCAATAAGAAGCATAGTTTTATATATTGTATAATCTTGTCTATGTAATCATTACCTATTATAATGAGATGTATTACATAAATTTCTTGCTTAAGAATTTTATTGGGACGTGCTATATTATGAGGATTATTAAATAAATGTATCCTGGTATTTTGTTAAATTAGTTGTAAAATATATTTTTGTCAGGTTTTATATTGAAATCAATAAGCAGTGAATATTTCTTACTGATTCACTGTTGACACTTTGAACGATATTTAATGAATTTGTTAATATTGGAGTGAATTAGCCGGTAAAACGAGGCGCCTCGAGATCGTCTCTAAGGCAGTTCACAATACCGGAGTTAGAGCGAAGGAACGTGCAATCTACCGTTATTCGCGATGAATCATTCAAACTGATTGCATTTCCCTTTGCGAGTAATAGATAGAACATGAAAAAACCTTATAAAATCGCGGTCTATTTTATATATTTAGACCGTCTATGTGTTAATGTTTGCGTTTGAGAAAAACGGTAGATACTTGAATTTCAATAGGAACGACATATTTTCCTAGTTAGTCTTCGCGTGCGTTATAAATTATTTTGTTTTTTTGTCTTTGCAGATAGATAAGGAGAAGCTGAAGATAAAAACCGAGCGAAGAGCGGAATATTGTTTGAAAATGGCGGCAGGAACGTGTCAATCGGCCTGAGGACAAATTAAAATAGACACGAGGTAAGCGTCATAGTACTGCTTCGATTTAATAGCCCATATCTTTCATAAAAAGTGTTGCATAAAAAGACTACTTGTTTTTATACAAAATGAAACATTTTTCATATGCACATAGAATATTAAATGCAAATATGAATTTCTTTTGTAATTGATAATATCCATTTCACTTTTCGTATTCAATGTACGCTTTTGCACTTTTTATAATTACATATGAAGTCCGCACTGTATATAAAGAAGTTTCTCATGTTTGTGCGACTAAATTTTCATCGTATTAAACGTGTAGACACAAGTGTGGTATTTTTTAATTAAAAGATAGATAATCAATGTATGTGTGTGGTCGGATTCTCGTTGGTCAGTTCAGACGTGCATGTAGTTGTCTCCGATGGCGAGCGTTACTGAACATTTTTCTATGTATTCGACCACCATTTATCGAACTACAGTAACTTACATGCCACCCGTTATCTAACCGTTCGTTATACACGTTATCGTCTCCCCATATTCCCCCGACGGCGAGGGAAACGCCATGAATTTAATAGTTACCGAGAACGAACAAGTTTCTGGCCTTTCTTGTTCTAATATGAAAATCTAGCACGACTCGATGTGCCTCGAAAATTTCCAAAGAGCAATGTAACTCAAAGAGTCTTGAATTCGTCTCATTTTTTGCTTTTCAAATAATAATACGTATTGGAGCAAGTTTTCTCTGTTTCTCTTATGATTCAGAATATAGCTGACGATCTTTTTCATCCTGATTGGGAACTTTACGTTTTCTCAAACTAATCTTATCGTAGAACGATTAGGTTCGGTTGCTCATGAAGATGGTTATGGCCATGAAAGAAGAAAAAACCAAATGTTGTATTGCTCCGAAACGTGAACTGTAATTATTCACGTCCGTCGCACTTAGATAAAAATGGGGAAACGAATATATTAGTTAAAATGTCCTTTACTCATTTTTCATTGATAACCTTTCCTGTTGATAAGCTTTGTCCATCTCTTTCTGGATTGTATACATATACATACTTATTCATGTGTAAACGTACGCACTTACGAATACCTCGAACGATTTTGGACCAGTTTCACTTGTACATGGCGCTACGACTGGTCCAAAATCGTTTGAGGTACGTGTACATAACTATTTATAGAATATGTTGAACACCACAATCAAGTGTAAAAACTAGTAAATTTCAAAATTAATTCCACTAACAACGAGGATAATACATGCAATCAATCTATACAAGTATATATGTACGTATAGTTACGTAAAATTGAAAGTTTTTCTCTGATAGACGTAGCTGAGGTAATGCTTCCGTATTACGTTGAATCAAACAAATAAGACAGGGGTCTATTGACGAACTGGATGTATCTGTCTGTACATATAAGATAGAATGAACGAAAAATAAAAAAAAAATTACCATCACATCAATAGAAGTGAATAAAGGCATTATTGTCATTGATTGTTCGGCTGTAGTACGGTATGGCCCATTCAATATAATGATCTAAAATTGGAGAGAATGGAATGAGAATATTGAATATATACAGTTTCAGCCTTCTGCACTTATTATTTCACAAAGATATTAATAACTAGAAATTAATAAACATATGTATTGAATGCTGCCCAGCCAGATTATACCAGATGTTACTAATGAAGTAGTCTGCAGTATTACATTGATGCATAATGTTGTTTTGTTCCCAAAGTTGAAAATCATCTATCATATTTTACCTTATCATTGAGTATCAGAAATACTATTGAGGATGAAGGAATTTGCTGTCAGAGTTTATAGATATTAGAGCTTACTATTTTTTGTACATGTAGAAATTGTTTGATCATTTAAGAATGTACAAATTTATAAGTTATTGAAATGAAGTACGTGAAATTCTATAGGATTTATTTGCATAAATTCATACGCACTAATTTAATATAGGAGGAAATTAAAAGATGTTGAGTGTGACTGCGCTTCTCAATTCTTCCAAATTTTAGTTAATTTTAATAAATGGGTCATACAGTATATTATCTGATTTCTATCATATTATATCAGATTAATTGTATTTATTCGTGTATTTTGATCTCAATTGTAATTCTCCTGAGATAGATTCATTAATTATTACAAGACTTCCAAGTTTCCTCTGACGACGCAATATCTATCAATAATAGGTGAATCACAGATAATATTTTAATACTCTTTCATCGACTTTAGTACACGATGTCGACCTCTTTCTTCGCGTCGGTATCGCGCAACGATAACCAATTCCGTTCCTCGTTTTCCTTCCTCCACGCTTAAGAGCATAAACAATTCTCGCTTGGTAATAACAAACATTATCATTTCATTCGTGACATGTGTAATCGCGCGGACGGCGTGAAATTTTCCATTCCTCTTTCACGCCGTTCCCGCGATAAACAGCGACTCGCCGTGATTCTTCAAAGTTGTCAACCGTCCGAGACAATCGTATGCATAACACGTGCCAACCTAACAGTAGCAATCGGCTGTTCAATCAAGTTTTTTAATTGTTTGCATTAAAAATTACTTATGTCTGCGTTTCTTTAGGTCAGATCAGATGAGTCACGTCTTACTTTTATTAAGTATTCCTGGTCGTAAAAGCGTGCGAATAAATAAAAATACTATCCGATCTATTAATCGAGAATTGCAACTGTGAACATTCCTGTTCGGCTGCGCGAAGTTGCATAGTCATCTGCGGTGCAGACTGGTCGCGGAGAGGTACCGAGCGAAATCGCTGGTTATTAGAATACCGGGCACAGAGAAGAAGGTGATTCGAGGAAAGGCACCCTTTAATGGTTACAGCCCTTTTGCACGGTTAAATAAATAACTGCGTGGCCACATCCTTGCTATGTAATTACGCGCGCATGTACCTATATAAATGTATAGTAATACCGTGTGAGTGTACGTACTGCACGGTGCATAGCTGGCGTGCATTCTGAAAGTAATTGGTACAGAAAAGAAATAGGGAGGAGGAGCGGATGCGAAGTTTCTGGTATGTTTCTAAATTATACCCTCGAAAAGAGTGAGAGTCGTGGATAAAGAAGGTTGGCTTCGATCGGCAGACATTCGCCTACTTTTTATCAGAATGTTCTTCAAACGTATTCGCTCCTTTCTGTTCTCTAAACGTAATTTGCCAAATAACGATTTTTAACAAAATTCTTCACGTGTTATTTTTTATACACGATTTTCGTTTTGATGGTATATAAATCTTTTATTCATGCTAAGCGTACTGCCAATTTTGTTTATTTCGTTCAGAGGATCTTCCCTGTTTCATAAGAAGTGTACATAGCGTAACGTGCACGATCCCCGTAAGTCGTTCCTTCGCTTGTGAACGGAGAATGAACGATGTACATAAGTACACGTATACTGAAAAAGAATGTCGCGGAAAGAAGTTGCTAGTTGATTGCGAAGGACTGAACATACCTGGCAGACGTTCTGTGCCATGTTCTGGCCAACGTGCACATAATCTCTCTAAGAAAGACCAATAATTAAGGTAATGGCTACTTTTCAAGTGGATTTCCGTGTGGCTCGATGCGCGCAGCCAGCTAGCCGGGCAACCTCTCCGCCGATTATGGTCACGAACAACCACCATGTTTTGCTCCATTCCCCTTTCTTCTTTTTCCTCTTCCTCCCTTTTTTCCGGACCCTCATTTTTTTCGTTTGCTCACCTCCTCTAGACCGTCTTATATATCGTATATACTTGCTCGTTATTGATATTCGTCTTTATTTGTTATAACAATTTTATTTATAGATGTTTCAACTTTTTCTGGACGCTTCGATTAAGCGACGAATCATTAATGTAATTAGATATTTAATTGCGATACGGAATTAAATGAGTTGTGAAGCTGTTAAAAGTAGTGCACAGGGCAGCACGTTCGAGAATTTTCAATTTCGATTTGTAAGCGGTACAAGGTGCATGTATATGTATGTATGTATACGTTGCAATGGAGATGCCAATTTCAGAGTCCGAAAAAGAGAGAGAACGAATTGGGGAGGGGTGAGGGTGTACAGACACAAAGAGAGAGGGAGGGGAAGAAAGAGAAAGAGGATCGGAATCGAAGCAAACATGTTATTACATTTTCTTATTCGTATTGGTCGTGGCGTCGACGTCGGCTACTCTATATCTGATTGGTACCACCCGCTTCGATTGGTCCCAACTGGATTTTAACCCTTCCCACTACGCACCAGAGCGTAGATTACACTGATCAGCCAATCGGCATTTTAACCGATAATGAAGTCCATAATTAGCGCGATTTGTTAATGAACCCAATCGAACCGCGACCAACGACGATTGAATGAAACATCGTCGCCGATACTTAGTCGTAGTCGTGTGCTCGATTTCGGATCGATGTTCTTTTCGACCACTTTCTTTCTGAATCGCGTTAGATTTTTCCGTCAATTAGACGCGCGTTCTGCACGGATTCGAGCAGATACAATATCGTCATGGAATTAGTGATCGACGCCGTATAATATCGTACGATTTTCTCTTAACGTCGCGCGTCTGTGTTCGTTATCAAATTCAACGTAGTAGCTAAACGTATTTCCTACGCATTTCGATTAAGAAACATGTAAATCGAATTCGAATTGTCCAATGCTCTATTACGGTTCTGTACGTCGATTTGAAACGGGGTATATGATTTTAATGTCTTAATTACGTATTCCATTGCGTCATTCTCGACCGTACTTNTGGCAGCCTTATAAGAATCGTAATCCTCGCGCCCCGCCAAGGCCGCCGAGCGACTGTCACTCTCTACCTTAATAGTATTCAAGAATGAAATATCAGGAGTGATGATAGTGAACAAACAATCCAGTAAATCGTTTTGAAACTTGCATTTATTTACATCAGTGATTCCAAAGAAATAATACACTGTATGAAGCATCGTTGTAAACGTATTGGTTTCTAGTTTTTCGTCTCGTGTCTTTTTGAAACGCATATTGCATTCACCTTTCTTCCATGTTCAAACAGCGCAACAATTTTCTCGTTCTTCGGCATAACAAATTCGTTTTCTTTTATTTAATACATTGTATCGTCGAAGAAGGGCACGATCTAGTTAAGACGTTGGACAATTGTAACGTTGTGCTACGGCCACTTATGTTTACGATTTTCTTCAACTTCCTTTAGTTTGATCTTGACTTTCCTTTGTCTAATATCGATGGATACTTTTCGGTGCAGACGAAACAAGAATAATTCGCTCGACTTGCGTCGCTAGATAGATTATTCGTACATAATAAGGCGGTATTTTGGGCGATAGTGGATAACAATCATCTGATGACGTATGAACTCGTCGCTTATTTTATTACATGTCTACTTCGAAATAAAATACATGAATATTTACAAAATTGATTTAAACAAAACGTCCACTTCTCGCTTATACGTGTGAAGAAAATAGGTAGAATTTAAATTAAATATTGACTAGAAAATATAAGAGTATAAATAAAAAAATAAATTTGATATCCACGAATAATGCAGAGTGGGCAATAAGCCTATTATCATTTAAATTAGATCAATGAAACATAAATTTATGATATTTAATTACCTAGTATATACATATATTGCTTCTGAATAGTTCATTTGTACAAAAATTAAACCATGAAAGATAAAATATTTATAAGTTAGACAATTTAAATATGTAATAGAAATAGAGAAATTCTAAAATGATATTTACTTATTGCTCATTCTGTATAAGAAAAGAAACTTGTATAAAAACATCTCTTTACGCGTCAAATCCTTGCGAGGTAGGTTTCGTGAGAAAATAAATAAAGAATTCCAAATGTTAGACGCATTATCCGTAGGAAAGAATTAGTCCAGTACAGTATTCCGTTACGTGAAGTAATTGGTTAATTGTTAAGTCTCGCGAGGAAGTTCACCCCAGTTTCATTTTTCGGCTTATTAGTAATCTCGTTAAACAAATAAGAGGTTAAACGCAGAATGTCATTCGAGGCAGATGACCTTAACCTTTGGAGCACGTTAAAAGGAGATGCTGAATAGCTGGTTGACTGGGTAGCATGATTGTCCCGAGGTTTTATCGTTAACACGATTAACGCAAGCGGCGGAGCCCGAGTGCCAACAATGCCTGCCGATGATCTTCGATCTCTCGATCTTATAACGAGCTTTGTCATAACGCCTATTAGATGCCGGTCAGATAAATAGAATAATAGTATCGGAGAGGTGCAACGCGCGACGACAATCAAAATTCTCATTAAATATATTTCTTGATAATTATTTTGTCTTCATTCCTACAATGATTCATAACGTAATTCATACAGTTGCCAAGAACTTCAATTTCATGATATTAAAAATATATAACTTGAGTCGCCAGTTATTAATACAACTAACATAATGCCAGTCATTTATATGAAAATCAAACTATTATGCAAAAATCATGAATTGCTTTTTTATTCCAACTGTTTCTTCTTTTTTATTTTAATTCTAAGATCGAATCCATAATTTTATTATTACAGTTGAAACGAATTGCAAGGCGTTTTTGTTCGTTTGTTCGATAGACAGGATGGTTCTGGTAGTGAACGGGGTCCTGCAGGAGGACATCCCAGCGGACAGCAGATCGCTGTACGCGGCCCATCCTGTATATCGTGAAACCGCGGCACAACTTCATTCGATGCCCGCGAAATTGGTGGGTCCGATGGGCCTCCTTTATGTTCGCCAACGGGAAATGGCTGCAACCTTACCACATGATAGTAAGAGTAAAACATGAATCAATTTCTTTGCTTCAAAATGCTGACTCGGTGCATATGAAATATTTTTATCAAACTCGATAGAGAGAATTTCTCTTGCATTTATTATAAATATTGTTCATACATATTTCATTTTTAATTTGAATCATAATAGCGGATAAAAGTAAGATCGATGATTTTCGATAAGAAAATTCAAATTTCAGAGACAGAACGACGTTTCATATGCACTATTCTAACGATATTGACTGAGGCTAATTGATAACTTGCTTAAAAAACAAGCTGAAATTAATGCAATATGTGCCTTACGTGAATATGCAATGTCTTTTCTATATTTAATCTGAACGAGTCTTTGTTTGCTTTTCGCAGAAAATGTAAGCATAATCGGCTCGGATGATATGACTACCTGCATAATTGTCGTTGTAAGGCATTCCGGTAAGCCGTAGGATAAGGATTCGTGTTAGTGGTTAGTTGTGACATGACTACTTACATGCCTATTTATTTACACGATAGAAATGTTTGGTTGGCATAAAAATAGTATAACTCGATTAATTGGATAGACGGTCGTGAGTGCACTAATAAAATTTTGTTTCTCGATGTCTAGGTTCGGGCGCCGCGGCATTGGCGCACCTCGATGGAGCAGGAACGGAAGATGCGGCGGCAGCGATGATCCAAAGGGTAACCGAACTCGCCCTTGGTTTCCCGGAGGGTCGCTTAGAATTGCAGCTCGTCGGCGGCTACTCTGATCCAAGAAATTATTCCGAAGAACTGTTCTATAATATTCTTTGTATGTTTTTTATCTTTTTTGCCTATACCGAAAGGTCTGTTATATTTTAAATATAATATTGCTCGTTCTTATTTCAGCGGCGTTTCACAAGCAACCGGTGGAAATAGACCTGACTTTGTGTTGTGTGGGCGAGTTGAATACTACCGTGAGAGGTGGCATTCATTGGCCGGTGATATATGGTATCGGTTTAAATGTGAAGACGGGCGAGATTTTCCCAGCGACCTTCCCTGACAAGGGACCGGACCAGGCGTTGAGATGCGCAAGACATTTAACGGGAGGCCAACAGGTGCGTACTCGATCGTAGAGATTCTTGCGATCTATCAGTATAGAGTATTCTAAACTCTGATTAATCGGATATATTTTACGTAACAATATTTTCTTCAATAGGTCCTAGATGTCTACGACTGTACGCTTGGACTACTTAGAATCGGGCCGTTCAACTATGACCCTCTCAGAGGAGTCGATCTTTGGCTGGCTCAGTCGGATCAGTTTATCTTGCAACATCTTTCAACTTCGCCAGAAGTGGAACTTCCACACTTTGTATCACAGGTAATCTGAAACAATGAAACCATTTAGTGATTTAGCGGGTACAGAAGCGCTGGTGGCTGCATGCTGGCTGCATGTTGGCCTCGTGCTTACTGTTAATAAAATAAATTGTGTTTCAGGTTCGGGCAACGCTCAAATATATACAAGACAATCAATTCCCGGCTGTTACCGTGTTTCGGGATAATAGACCTCATTACTATCGTCGAGACGAAACGACCGGCGTGTGGCAACCTATACGATATTAATATTGCTTCGATACGAAATGAAACACTAACGTCGGCATGTCGCGAAATGTTTTTTAACAACAACGAATTTTTAAAAACAGAATGACGAATCAGGCAGAAGTCATCAATTAATAAAATGAACGTATCATTTTCATTGGTTTATGTCCTATATTTTATCTTATTTAATGCTTGGTTCGTGAAATATTTTCTTGGTGCTTACTACTATATTCTTGAAGCCAGGGATATCGTTCAACGCCGTTATACCGATACGCTTGACTATGCCCACGCATTGTAGCACAAGTTTTTATTGATCTGTAATTCTATCTCAATTTTCAATTATTAATACCTTTAATGATAAACTATGATAAACACGGCGATATTCACGATTTAAGAAAGGTCACAATGAACAAAGATGGCGATTAAATGGATTTTTGTTAGGATGTCAAATAATTGCTATTAGAAGGAAGAGCAAGAGGAGTTTCGTACTTCTCTGTGGTTGTTGACTTTTACTTTCTTGACTTTTAATTTTTATCTTTTCTTCTAAGAAATTTTTATATTACATAAGATGTAAACTTTCATTTCAATTACGTACTCTAATCAACGTTTCGGATAAATTTGCTTCGAAATTTCTTCGCATTTTTATTAAAATTTAACTTACCGATAGTATTTTATCATTGATTGAGAAACAAAAACATGCTATTGAATTTCGATGATTCCGAAACGATTTTCTCATAATTATGGCTTGTATGTGATCTATCTATATGAGGCTATACAATTTTTCCGTCGATGTAATAAAAACAAGATTGAACATTCCGTACTTGCCATATATAAAAATGAAACTAGAGAAATCGGTTGTAAATAATAATATCGAGATTACAAGTGAGTTTTGCACAAAACAGGAAGCTTTGTTAGAAAAAATAAACTAAAGCAAACAAAAAAATCAATAAAATAGATAAAAAAGAAAAAAACGCGCGTGGAAAATGGAAAAAGGAAGAAAAAATGTTACGATCAGTTATTTTCGACTGTATCCGAGAGAGTTTTTTCCTATTATTATTATATTATTATTATTTTATTATTAATATTATAATTATATTATTACTAGACACTTCTTAAAGAAGAAGCCTTAAAAGTTTCTTCATGATAATAGTGAATAAAATGTGAAGTCAATTTTTATTGTTTGAATCGTTTCGTCGTGAACTGTTGCATTTGGAGGCCTGAGTGATTTGATAGACAAATTGTTAAAAATATATTGGAAAGAAAATAAATGAAAATGTTACGCTTATTTTTAGCCTTGGTGTATTGTTATAAATGAATAAGAAGATGGTGCATTTTGATACAAGGAAAAAATAGACGTTCGTTATACTTCCTATTGACTCCGATAACAACAAAATATTAATTGTACGATTATAAGGAAGTTTCAAAGAAGTCGAAAAGATGTAATATGTACGTTACAGTCAGAAACTGAAATCTGTCGGAACTGTAGTTTTGACTATATAGGTATAGCAAGTATGATCTGATTTCGGGTTTTAACTGTAATGTAATTATAATACATAAATTGTATATTGTGCAATAAACATTTTTAATACTAATTTTATCGTTTCATCACTGTTTATTTTAGATTAGAGAGTGTNCCTATTGAAGAAAATATTGTTACGTAAAATATATCCGATTAATCAGAGTTTAGAATACTCTATACTGATAGATCGCAAGAATCTCTACGATCGAGTACGCACCTGTTGGCCTCCCGTTAAATGTCTTGCGCATCTCAACGCCTGGTCCGGTCCCTTGTCAGGGAAGGTCGCTGGGAAAATCTCGCCCGTCTTCACATTTAAACCGATACCATATATCACCGGCCAATGAATGCCACCTCTCACGGTAGTATTCAACTCGCCCACACAACACAAAGTCAGGTCTATTTCCACCGGTTGCTTGTGAAACGCCGCTGAAATAAGAACGAGCAATATTATATTTAAAATATAACAGACCTTTCGGTATAGGCAAAAAAGATAAAAAACATACAAAGAATATTGTAGAACAGTTCTTCGGAATAATTTCTTGGATCGGAGTAGCCGCCTACGAGCTGCAATTCTAAGCGACCCTCCGGGAAACCAAGGGCGAGTTCGGTNCAATTTTTATTGTTTGAATCGTTTCGTCGTGAACTGTTGCATTTGGAGGCCTGAGTGATTTGATAGACAAATTGTTAAAAATATATTGGAAAGAAAATAAATGAAAATGTTACGCTTATTTTTAGCCTTGGTGTATTGTTATAAATGAATAAGAAGATGGTGCATTTTGATACAAGGAAAAAATAGACGTTCGTTATACTTCCTATTGACTCCGATAACAACAAAATATTAATTGTACGATTATAAGGAAGTTTCAAAGAAGTCGAAAAGATGTAATATGTACGTTACAGTCAGAAACTGAAATCTGTCGGAACTGTAGTTTTGACTATATAGGTATAGCAAGTATGATCTGATTTCGGGTTTTAACTGTAATGTAATTATAATACATAAATTGTATATTGTGCAATAAACATTTTTAATACTAATTTTATCGTTTCATCACTGTTTATTTTAGATTAGAGAGTGTATGAAGCAGACTAAGTAAGTTAAACATATAACACCGACCGAGGATGGATTTCTAAAGAGTGGCAGCCTTATAAGAATCGTAATCCTCGCGCCCCGCCAAGGCCGCCGAGCGACTGTCACTCTCTACCTTAATAGTATTCAAGAATGAAATATCAGGAGTGATGATAGTGAACAAACAATCCAGTAAATCGTTTTGAAACTTGCATTTATTTACATCAGTGATTCCAAAGAAATAATACACTGTATGAAGCATCGTTGTAAACGTATTGGTTTCTAGTTTTTCGTCTCGTGTCTTTTTGAAACGCATATTGCATTCACCTTTCTTCCATGTTCAAACAGCGCAACAATTTTCTCGTTCTTCGGCATAACAAATTCGTTTTCTTTTATTTAATACATTGTATCGTCGAAGAAGGGCACGATCTAGTTAAGACGTTGGACAATTGTAACGTTGTGCTACGGCCACTTATGTTTACGATTTTCTTCAACTTCCTTTAGTTTGATCTTGACTTTCCTTTGTCTAATATCGATGAATACTTTTCGGTGCAGACGAAACAAGAATAATTCGCTCGACTTGCGTCGCTAGATAGATTATTCGTACATAATAAGGCGGTATTTTGGGCGATAGTGGATAACAATCATCTGATGACGTATGAACTCGTCGCTTATTTTATTACATGTCTACTTCGAAATAAAATACATGAATATTTACAAAATTGATTTAAACAAAACGTCCACTTCTCGCTTATACGTGTGAAGAAAATAGGTAGAATTTAAATTAAATATTGACTAGAAAATATAAGAGTATAAATAAAAAAATAAATTTGATATCCACGAATAATGCAGAGTGGGCAATAAGCCTATTATCATTTAAATTAGATCAATGAAACATAAATTTATGATATTTAATTACCTAGTATATACATATATTGCTTCTGAATAGTTCATTTGTACAAAAATTAAACCATGAAAGATAAAATATTTATAAGTTAGACAATTTAAATATGTAATAGAAATAGAGAAATTCTAAAATGATATTTACTTATTGCTCATTCTGTATAAGAAAAGAAACTTGTATAAAAACATCTCTTTACGCGTCAAATCCTTGCGAATACCGATCTTAAATTGTTCGAAGACGATCCCTCTCAAGCGGGGGTCGAATGAAACCGTTAACTTTCCTAAATTAAAGTTATTTATCGAACTTTCCACTCTCTTATCAGTTTCCTTCATTCTGTACATTAACGTTCTAATTCTTTTTTAAAAGTTTCCCTTTAATAGTTACTTTATGATTTTTATAATTATTAAATTTGATATCGACTTCAAACTTTCACCCCAGAAAATCTGCTTATCGCAACTCGAACTTTCCTCCGAACGGACTAAATGTCTTGTTCAACTAAAACTTTTTTCTAGTCCGAGGAAAATGAAAGTTTCTTATCTACGTAAAAGCGTATGGGATAAAAATTTCACTTAATACATTGGATTTTATAAAAGTTCCGCTTAATACACTGCATTTTATAAAAGTTCTCTCGGAAGCGAAAAGATGATAGTCATAAAGCTAGTTACTCTCTAAGTAATTGAAAGTTCTAACAGTTTCATCGAAGCCCTGCTTCCGAGGTGTCTCACGGCAAATCGTATTCATGAGCAATCGTACGCGACACGGAAGCGGAGAGTCTCGTCCTATCACTAGAACAACGATGCAAATTAGCTTGGATCAACTTGGCCACTTCTTTTATTACTTATCTCATCGGCGTTCGGTTCACCGTATCTCGTGAAGAGTATAGTTACGATAGAAATATCATTATGTACAATAGAACGATGTACAACACTGCTTAAGTGTTTGGTATTATCTCGAGCGAGTACTAGCGACTTAACCAGAACAACTATACTGTTAATTCGATTAAAAACCCAGCATTTTTAATAAAACCTTTTGTACTGTTTTGCTTCGACTATTCTAAATCAGGAGCTACTGTCCTTCTCGCGTTAGCTTGAAGTATACAAATATTAAAAAAGGATAAGCATTTTTTCTTCATCGAATAAGTAATACGAAACTATTAAGCAGTAATGCAAAGATCATTGTGAATTGGATGGATCATCGGCCAGAATTACGATCTAAATCTATTTATTTAATCTCAGTTTTTTTAAATAATAGTTTAGAATAGTTTTACGAATTATCACGGATGAAGTGAATCTTTATACAGTATGCGTGTCTATATTACCAATTAGAAAATAATCGACTTAGCAGAAGTATGTATCATTTACTAGATTTCATGCTTTTCATGGATCTAGCAAACACTAAGAAACGATGTAATTCAAAATTTGCGTGTTTCATCACGTAGACATATGAAGAAGATATGAATTAATCTTTCCTTTGATCGATATCTGAAAATAATCGGAACTATCGCAGAAGTACGTATTATTTACTTGATTTCATGGATCTAGTAAACACTGCAAAATGACATAATTCAAAATTTGCGTGTTTCATCAAGTAGACATATGAAAAAGAGATGAATTAATCTTTCCTTCGATCTGAAAATAATCGGAACTATCGCAGAAGCGTTAACTGGGTCACCGATAATCCACCATTTCAATCGATCTCTCGTTTCGTCACTTTGACCGGCTCACCCTTCTTTCCTCTGCGCGTTCGACTAGCAAAATATTGAGGAGCAAACGTATTCGAAGATTTGCGAAATTATCGGAACGCAATTCTTTCCGTGTAAGATATCGCGTTAGAATTGAGCTTCGAATGGAAACTGTCACCGAATCGGTCTTGTCTACAAGTGGTGTTAGTGATTCTGACAGATTAATTACTGGCATATGTTGCAACTGTCCAACGAGAATTGATGGCGCTATGCAGAACCATATTCTATTGAGCAATCGCAACGCGCGTTACCGCCGAACGCGTATATATATTCGACAGTTTTCGAAATCCGTTCTCTATCGAACATAATAGGTGAACGCGAACGGTTGCCACGCGATTTCTTATTCATGACCGGGGGTCTAGATTTTCTAGACGATCGCGGAACTTACGAGGGAAACATTCTACGTACTCTCTAAGGCCTAATTTACGTGATACGATAGTCGATCGATATTCAAAGGAGAGGAAGTAGTTAACAATAATCGTCTTATGTACACATGATGCGTTTGTCCACGAACACACTTTCTCTCGGGCACAACACTTCTTCTATTCCTCGCACGTGATTATACTTAGAGAATGATCGAACTTAAATCCACTGTCAGCGAATTATCCTAGAACCACCGCAAAGCATCCTCTTGAAGGCCTGCCTGAACTCTGGTGAGAATACAGTGTATATCACAGGGTTCAGGGTGCTGTTGAAGTAGCCCAGCCACAGGAAGATGTTTGCTATCAATTCCGGTGGCTCGCAGACTTCGCACGTAGCACGAAGCAACGCTACCAGAAAGAAAGGCAACCAACACGCGACGAACGCGCCGGTTATTATCGCGAGCGTTTTCGCTGCCTTCTTCTCGCGCTTCGACTCGATCGTCTCGCGTGTTCTCTTGCTGGAGGAGGTCGAGTGGCTGCTGGAAGGGTTCGTAATGGTGATCGTGGTGGTCGTCGTCGTCGTCGACACCGCCGTCGGCGTGACGGTGGTCGACTGGGTCGCGTTCGCACCGTTGTACGACGACGACTTCTCCGGCGATATCGATGAATGATCCGGCGTGGATCTCGTTATGGTGAACGCCGTCGACTCCTCTCTCGGTCTGAAAGATTCATAAAAACTTTGTAAGACAAAACGAGAATCCAAAGAATTTATCTCTCGCGAAACAATTTTCTACCACGAATAACTTATCGATTTAATTTTTAGTTTGGTCAGAAGTTTTGATTTGGAAATAAGTCGTTAGAGTCGCATAGAAAGGTTTACGTTAGAAAACAGAAGTGAAGTCTTGTCGGAAGAGTCGTAAAGTATAAGAACTGAATAATTTAGTAAGGTAATTAGTCTGGGGTGCAGAGGCATGCGTCAAACGGACATTGTGAATGGAGAAGGTTAATTTAAAGCACGGCGCTAACGAGTCTCGTAATCGTGTGTCTACTTCAGTAGTGGGCACCTCAGTTGCTCATGAGCCAAGTCGGAAGCACGCGCAAGCCATATTACTGTTCATGAACAATGATGAGAGTCGCGATAGTAAGAAGACGTAAACAGAGTGTCAGAAAGACAGCGAGAAGACTCAAAACAGAGATACGAATTCCGTAACTGAATGTGGAAGAGCGAGTGTCGAGCTACGCATCCACTTCGATCCTGTCCTCGTACACTGAGAAAACGGTGGTCTGGCGATTAGCAAAAATTGAAATATAGTACCAAAAAAATACTTTCTTTGAGTAATAAATACGTTCTTTTTGTATTTATTACAAATCTATATAGCAATTTCTACAATAGTTACAAATCTATATAGTAATTTCTACAATACTAGTAATAATAATTTCTTTCCTCAGTTACTAATTTTTAACATCCCTAGTTAGTGATTTTTAATATTCAGTTTCTACATTTTCCTTATATTACTTTACTTTATAGAACTATCCGCGATTTATATTATTTCATATATAGATTAAAGATTTTATTATATAATTCGGTAATTTCCTTCAATAAGTAAAAATTATTCTACATACAGACGAATTTTTCCTTAAAGTTTAGCAGTCATTAATTAAATCCATGTTCCAAGATTACTATTCAAATATAGTAATTTTTATTTAAATATACAATAAATATTGCTAGCATTTGTGACTTCGTTTTTCTCAGTGTATCGTATCATCGTTGCGTATCGTTATCGCTAATCATAGTTGCTCGTCATTATTGCACACGTGAAATAAACAAAAAAATATTATCTATTTGAATTATAGTTTTACTGAAATAATTCACGATTTACTTTACTGATTTCTCACGTGACTTTTAATGTGATTTATTACGCTGATGCTACGCCTGCCGGTTCATAATGATACGCAAGAGTGAGACGATACGAGGGGATGACACACGGGTGGATGCGCGCTTTTAAGCTTTGAACGTGTATAAGCCGAAGTGAATATATGAAGATAGGCTCATAGGCCAAGAGCTCATGCTCACGAACACACTGCGTTGTTCTCGGCTCTATGAACATGAGTCGCCTACCACTGCGATCTACATTTAGACTTGCAGAGGAGCGAAACCTTCTTGTGACGAGTCTAAGAATGCCTCTCCTTTCGCGAGGTGGTTGCACGATAGTCCCCGGCCTCTTCCTGATTCGCTTTCGCGCCGCCTGAAATATCCTCCAGTACAGGAATAGAATCATCAGCAAGGGTACGTAGAATGTGGCGCAGGTGGCGAAGATCTGCAATGTATTTCAGGAAATCCTATCTTTAAAGATTCCCCTTTAAACGCGTTTCTAAAATTCACCGTGGGAGTTTGTGCAAAATTAGTCCGAAATCCACAGTCGACGGGTTATTAGATTTTACGAATAAATAAAAAAATGAAATATCGAAAATATAATGCAAGTCGTTATTTTTTAACAATGGAAGAAATTGTGTGGATTTAATTTATTAACCCTTTGGGTACATTTGACGAGTGAGACTCGTCATCATGTCATGTAATTCAATACTCAAAGGGTTAAATTAATATCATACTTTATTTCAATTCGAGGTATACTCAATGGAATTAATTTTAGTTCAAGATGAAAATAATTTCGCGGCGGCTCTGATTTATTTATAAGTATCCACCTGGTATGCGGGATCCTGCGACACTAAACACGTTCCATTTGCTATACGGCCCAAATAATCAGGATCTTTCCAGCCAAGTTGGGGCGCCAACGAGATTCCTAAAGATACCACCCAGACGGTTACGATCAAGATACCGATCCGCCGCGGATTCCTCGCCTGGAAATAAAGAAATTCTTTCACGGGTTATCATACTCTGGTACCAGGAAGCTTCTCCATATCTTTAGGATTTCCTCCGTCTACCCTCCAAGTTATTTTTATATTCGACTTGTTCAAAATAATATTTGGATCGAGGTCGGAAAGCTCCATATCGAAAGCGTTTTATCATTGGAAGAATACGATCATACGAAATTCATTTCTTTTTACGACGGGATAACCATAATCGTTTCAAATCCCATAGCTGTATCTTGGATAGTCTAAACATGCGGGCGTTCTTAAGGTAGTTCTATAGCAAAACGACTTAACGATTAGAAAAATATGAAATTTAGCGTATGAGTAGGTTTTAGTTAAATAATGACTCAGCTATATTTTGGTGAACTTTTAGTGCTTGATAAGAAAGTTAGAAAGATTTTAATTTAAATCGTTTTTTGTATATATCTAAGTTTCTATTGGTCTGACAACGAATATGCATCAGATCGAAATTATAGATTGATAAATTCTCTTCAACAATTATTCTTGACGTTTTTTGCCTGCGAGCAACTGTTTTCAAACTAACACGCGGCAAAAGTTGAAGCTTTCGAAGGCAAG
>SMSR01016161.1:114677-138135 GCA_019453355.1 Ceratina japonica | reverse complement strand
TTTTTTTTATGTACTTTTTAGGAAAAAATACAAAAAAATTATTCGAAGTGCTTTTCAAGCATAAAATAATTTTTTTGAAAGTGAGTGTATATTTTGATTGTTTTGACAATTTTTTACAATAAACTTCTATCCATTCAACAATTTTTAACCCTGGTTTGGTCGTGGGATAGGGTAAGTATGTTTCCGTCACTAATTAAAATGATTGAGTGCAATTTTTGTGTTCTCGTGATTGATTTAGCAGTAGTGTATCGCAAATCTAATTTTTTCTTGCATCCAAATAATATTGTTTAGGTGAAAATTTCATAGAAATATTTGGTAGACTATCTGGTTTGGATGCCCATTCATATAATTCTTGAACTGTTGCTAATTACTCGAAAAGAAATAGTAATTACGAATATGTGCGAAATCGCTATATATAATGAGAAAGATAAGACCGAAAGTATTCGATTCATCGCAAACCGGAGAATCTCAGGCATTAGGTGAAATGGCTGAAGCGAACTTAATTTGCACTTATAGCTCGCCGGTTAGTTCGTATAAACGGAATCAGGCCACGCCCGTTCGCTAAAATCGGGTGCTGCCGGTTAAATGAGACGATCGGAGCGCGGCATAGAAAGATGAAAAATGAATAGTACGTGATAAAGTGTGCATCAGAAATTCATGCGAATATATATCATCGCTTCCCCGGCGGGATCTTGTCCTTTCATCGGTTTCATCAAAATTCAATCAACTCTGCTGCCATTTCGTATTTTTTTATTCAACGCGTGATTAGGTATTCCGCGCCTCCCTTTTTATCTCCTGTGTACAGACGATATTTTGTTTTTGGAACGAACTTTTTGCCGGCTCTTGACAAGACTAATTTAGGATGCAGTAATTAGCTGTAATTAACGTTTTTCCTTACGCCTCTGGTGAAACATAGCTCGCGAGGTCAGGAGGAAGCCGGATCAAAGAACCTAATCTCGAGATAGGGAGAATGAAAAAGGTTTAAGAAAAGGATAGTATAGTTAATAAGAGAGCGAGGTAACGGCGGATATAGGGGAGGACTGACGCACGCCTGCTTAAAAGTCCATTCGCGGTATTGGAATCCAGCTTCGAAAACCAATCGACTTTTGTCTTCGCCACCAGTTTTCCATCCCTCTTCGACCAGCCTCGTTTTTCTTTCGCCCTCCTTTAGTCACGGCTCACGAATTTGGCTCCGGGGATCTATCGGTTGTCAATTTCTCAAATAATCTTTCGATCCTCGTAGGTTCAATTTCATTTTCCAGCGCGACATCCGACGGCATTGTTTTATAGTATTGTCGAAACAATGAAACGAGAAGAAAGTGATTTAGAAAAGCGTGATCCACCGATGAGATGGAACGGCGGCGGGTGTATATTTCGGGCCGAGATCAAGAGAAGTAGAGCGGGTGAACAATAACGGACGGTACACGGCCGTCTCGAGATAAGGACGGCGCTATAGAAACTGCTGAAACCCCTTTTTACCATGCGCGGCCGACAATTCTTTGGAATGAAGAAAACCGGAAGTACCAGAATGCGTCCGCATTTAGGGCAAACTTAACGAAACCGACGCCTCTGAGACTGAAACATTCTTCCACATTTTCCCGAGACGAATAAAGAGATTATGAAAGGAATAACATTCTTATATATGAATTGTTTTTTATCTCATCGTTTCCATCTAGAAATTCATTGAATTGCGGGGCCGAAGGAATGAAGATACGCCATTGTTCGCTTCATCTCTTCTTATAACAGTAGGCAATAATTTCTGTGGCTCGGTATAAATACTATACATATATTTACACTTTCTCTATTATTATTAACTATCGTTTTTTTATGCAGAATAGAAAATTGTTTACCTGGTTCCGAGTTTAACTCATTTTTGCAAACGTATTAGGAGTAGAAATTACTTTGGTCCGTTTTCAAAAGATAGCTCTGGCTGTTATGAATGTTTCATAGGCCGGTATTCATAGTCGTCATTGCCTTAAGGTAGTTCTATAGCAAAACGACTTAACGGTTAGAAAAATATGAAATTTAGCGTATGAGTAGGTTTTAGTTAAATAATGACTCAGCTAAATTTTGGTGAACTTTTAGTGCTTGATAAGAAAGTTAGAAAGAATTTAATTTAAATCGTTTTTTGTAAATATCTAAGTTTCTATTGGTCTGACGACGAATATGCATCAGATCGAAATTATAGATTGATAAATTCTCTTCAACAATTATTCTTGACGTTTTTTGCCTGCGAGCAACTGTTTCAAACTAACACGCGGCAAAAGTTGAAGCTTTCGAAGGCAAGCCGCATACGTAATGTTTTTGGAAACTTCAGTTTATCCAAAGTTTTACCGCGTGTTATTTTGAAAACAATCGCTCGCAGGCAAAAAATGTCAAGAACGATTTTTGTAGAAAATTTATCGATCTACAATTTCGATCTGATGTATATACGTCGTTCGACCAATAGGAACTTAGATATTTGCAAAAAACGATTTGAATTGAAATCTTTATTATTTTCTTCTTAAGCTCTAAAAGTTCACCAAAATTTAACTGAGTCATTATTTAACTAAAACCTACTCATACGCTAAATTTCAGATTTTTCTAATCGTTAAGTCGTTTTGGTGTAGAACTACCTTAAGTATTTGCTTAAAGTAGTTGTTGCCCAATATAAGTCAAAACAAAGCTTAAAACCAAAAATACAAGGTTTTTTATGTATTAAAAAACCATACATTAAGAAAGATGAATTTTAGTTATTATATTATATTATACAATCAAACAACAAGTATTTTCAACAAGAATTATACTCCGTGTGATTCAAGTAGTTAAAACAGAAAAAAACGTTTCAATGTCGCATTGTAGCAGTACTACCATATAGAACTATTTATGTGTAATATGTGAGTTCACACGGGCTATTGCATAATCTCAAAAATGTCTTCGACTACAGTAACTACCTTCAATCCCTTCTGTAATCTAATCACTCCTCAATGAATTTGAATGTAACGGCAAAAGGCGACGTGCTACGTGCTACATCGATCGAACTTTTCATAGTCATCGTGAAAAATGATAAAACGATAAAATTTAGAATAATATTACTCCGTAACTAAATGGTCAAAAATTTCAAAAAAATCCATGTGTTTTATTATAGTTTAAACTCATTTTGTCTTGATTTTCAACTATTTGTCAATACTCATTTTATTACTATAACCGAAGAAAGATATTTTTCACGTGCCGTCACTATTACTACAACGTCAAAGTATAGTAAAAATTGCGAATTTTTATTGACAATATCACAAAAACGAGATGGTCAATTGATCCAGGATTTTGCATACATATATTAATTTTGTACAAAATTTCAAGCAATTTTCAATACTTTCGATTTAGGAAACAACCACCTTAAGTCCCTGTTCCCTGTGCAAGACAAGGACTGGAAATGTGGGATAGACAGGGATAGCAAACGCTTAAGACGATCTTAAAAATAAGTAACGACTATAACCAATATTCATAGTCCGTAGCGACAATACTTTGTTTAATCTGTTCATTCATTTTGTTTTGAAATAAATGCATCTTTGACCACAAGAAGACGGCCCGAATTAATTTGTACTTCTAATATATTTTTTAGACCGAGTGAATGTGAATTCGATGCTTCGGTAATTGTGTGTAATCCTTCCTTAAAATATGTCGAAGCAGTAGCGAGTAGAATCTACTTAAATCTCGTTCAGTTCCCGTGACTCACACGGCTCGTCAGTTCCGTGCTTAAAATGCATTAGAGCCGGGAGCACGGCTAATTTATCAGGCAAACGACGAATGAATAATTTTCAGAGACACCGTTAAGCCGCGGACTAAGGTTAAAGGTAGAAAATGTCGGGAAGCGAAGGAAAAACGAGTGTCGCGGTAAATACTCCTTAAGCCTTATTTTATCGCGAGCCTCGTTTGGCCTTTCCGATTTTTCCCGTCGCCTCGAGCTCCGCACGCACGTGCAATCAGCCGATGAATACTTTTCCCGAAGCTCGTGCAACGACGATCAATAATTTGTTAGTTTCGCGTCGGTGTGCGCAATCTTGCGCGGAGCGCCTTAGAAATTCGACCGATTCCTTGTGCGATCGGCAATCAGCTGTTGTACTTAAGCGTCGGTGAAACGTGTTAGGCCGCGATCGAGTCTGATTCCCTTGGCAAACATTCAAGCCCCGTGTAAATCGGATTTCCTCGGCTAGAAAAATTGCTCGGGCACGTGAACGATGTGCGCTAAAATTGAATTCGTCACTCGAGCGTAATTCTGACGGAATAAATTCGAGTATAAGATGATTGCAAATTTATTGACAATTCTCAATAGTATATTGCGACAATTGCCGGTTGAAAAGTTTACTTTTTAATTTAGGTTTTGAAGTAGACAATTTTTTACGACAACGGAAACGCGACAATTTTTCCGTGAAATGTCACGTCCCAGTAAAAGTTCCGGTTTGGCTCGCGGCGCGATTCGTCGCATCGATACGGGACGACTTATTGACTGTTCACAGAGACAAACAATTCTCCGGGAGGAGCGACACGAATGGTCAAGCGCGTCTTCCGGTCGCGGCGTACAGGAAACGAAGGTGGCACGCGACGAAGCGGAAAGATGTCAAGCGATCGAACGAGTCCTTCGATAACTCGGTGCCGCGGCAAGGGATGCATGGAGAATAGAAATGTCAGAACGAGATAAAGGCCGGTTGAAAAATAAGTAAGGCATCCCGGCCGCGCCCCTCTCTCTCTCTCTTTCTCTCTCTCTCTCGTCCTCCGTGTTCACGGGTGAGAAAAATGAATTGAGAGCAACCGGAATCATTCGTATGAATTCGCGTATTCACCTTTCGCTGCTTACCCCGCTCAGAAAAGGACGAGGGAAGCGGAAGGAAGGAGCGATAAGTCACGTGCCTACTTTTTCATCGGCACCGTTCGACTTTCAGACGAACGCGTCAGCATTAATAACGCGGCGACGGTCACGGAAACGTTTAGGATTCGCCTGCAGACTTACGTCCGCAGTCGGAACTGTCGAACCGTATCTGTATATGGCTTGGCTCACGAGCCATAATTTTTTTATGAGCTAAAGATAAAACGAGAGTCGCAACTTTCACGACATTTGGCCCGTAATCTGGTCGCCGCCCCTTTTTTCGGCGTCGGCTGATCTTTTCGAGTGCGCTGCTAATAAAAATCACGTGCGCCAAATGTCTGGTGAGGTCGTAACGGGTCAGAAGATATAAAGTCGAGACGACAGCCCCGACAAGGAACGTCTCAGTGCACTCCGGAAAGAGAATGGCGACTTCGAGGGAGGAAAGTAAGCAAACGGTCCAGGCGGCACGGTGTACGAAGCTTTCAAAGGATCAGACACTTATCTGTGAAACCCCACTGGAAACCTTCAAGGGATGCAATTGAAATTGAAAGGTCCTGTCGTCCTGGAAGGACTCGATACAGACGCACGTGAAGCTTTTACGTAGCGAATCGAGGCCACTCCGACTCGACTGACCGTTTCGTGTTTGATCACTCGTATTCTACGCGAAATTTCCTCTTTGTTACACGTTCCTCAGGATCGCCGCGCCTCCCACTCGATGTAATCGATCGACAAATTCTTACGAATGTCTGTTGAACTCTTCAGGGGACATCAAAGCGGACATAATTACCGCCATTGGAAAAAGTCTTTGATCGAACGTTATAACACGAGGTTAATTGAAAATATCTGATTGTTAGGGCGTGTCACTGTGATCAACAAATTTTCCCGTGTTTTACAAATTAACCCCTTCCCGTAACGTTTAGCTTGGAAAACTTCAGGCCTTGTTCATTTTCAAGTCGTTTTCCTCAGTTTTTTATATCTATAACAAACTCTGTTCATTCTTGGTGGACATGAGATAATCACGAGTCTGACTTGTAATACTCACGTTTGCTATAAAATTACAGTCACGAGTTTGACTCATTATATTTATATTCAATACAAAATTATGATCACGAAAATCGTATTACCATTTTTCTCAATATGGTGAGAGATCACTGACAAAAGTATTAATTAGGCATTTTTTTAAAATTGATTCATCTAATATCACAAATTGTAGACTTCACGCAATTTTTTACCCTTCGCATGCAATAAGGTAACGAAAGAAAAGTAATTTGCAACCGTGTTGTTAAATATTCTATTACAGAGGTATAGCAATCTCGGCTCAGGTGTAAGATCATTTTTCACCATAGAAACGTGCCCATCTCCCCGTACATAAATATTAGGTTGGTGCATATGAAATATCGTGTTCTTTAAACAGAGTAGATATAATTCCTNGTTACACGTTCCTCAGGATCGCCGCGCCTCCCACTCGATGTAATCGATCGACAAATTCTTACGAATGTCTGTTGAACTCTTCAGGGGACATCAAAGCGGACATAATTACCGCCATTGGAAAAAGTCTTTGATCGAACGTTATAACACGAGGTTAATTGAAAATATCTGATTGTTAGGGCGTGTCACTGTGATCAACAAATTTTCCCGTGTTTTACAAATTAACCCCTTCCCGTAACGTTTAGCTTGGAAAACTTCAGGCCTTGTTCATTTTCAAGTCGTTTTCCTCAGTTTTTTATATCTATAACAAACTCTGTTCATTCTTGGTGGACATGAGATAATCACGAGTCTGACTTGTAATACTCACGTTTGCTATAAAATTACAGTCACGAGTTTGACTCATTATATTTATATTCAATACAAAATTATGATCACGAAAATCGTATTACCATTTTTCTCAATATGGTGAGAGATCACTGACAAAAGTATTAATTAGGCATTTTTTTAAAATTGATTCATCTAATATCACAAATTGTAGACTTCACGCAATTTTTTACCCTTCGCATGCAATAAGGTAACGAAAGAAAAGTAATTTGCAACCGTGTTGTTAAATATTCTATTACAGAGGTATAGCAATCTCGGCTCAGGTGTAAGATCATTTTTCACCATAGAAACGTGCCCATCTCCCCGTACATAAATATTAGGTTGGTGCATATGAAATATCGTGTTCTTTAAACAGAGTAGATATAATTCCTAATTTTATTTAAATAATTTACCAGTTATTCCTAATAATGATTTGTCGAGTTTTATTGAAATATAAATTACTTAAAATTGCTATAAAGTACATATGAAATATCGTCTTCTTTAAACAGAGTAGATATAATTCCTAATTTTATTTAAATAATTTACCAGTTATTCCTAATAATGATTTGTCGAGTTTTATTGAAATATAAATTACTTCTAATCGAATCATCTCAAGTTTTATTTGATTTATGATAGATAATTAAAAAAAAAACTGAAGATGAATCAATTTGATATGCATGTGTATAAATAGATTATTAATACGTACAAATACGTACACGAAATGTATAATATGTGTAAATGTGTAATATTATGTATGAAACTGCGTAGCTCTATTTTATGTGCGAGGATAGAGGAAAGTCATTTGAGCGAGTCGAGTTGCGATAAATAAGCGCAGCTTCGTTCAACTTTGTCCACAAGATATGGGAACGGCTTCTTACACAAGGCTGACATCGCCGCCGTCTTATTCCTGATTTCTTCGTCTTGGCAGCGTAAGTACACGTCGCGACTCGGGGACACGCTAAAAAGCAGTCGTAATATCGTAAGCTTTCAAATACGTACATTTACTTTGAGGAAGATGGGACTGTTTCTCATCAGTTTCACGTTTCCTTTTCAACTTTCGCTCTTTGTTTAATTCCACGACTCTTTCCGTTCTAAGATGCATAATATTTATTCGCAGAATTGATGTTTGAGATGTGAAATGTTAACGAAATACGCCAGCCAACGAAATAAGTATATCCTTCGAGAGTTCGTTTCTGAGAAAATGAAATTGCAATTTTTTTATGGTTTCAATCGACGTCGTACCGTGGAAATATTTAGTTTGATGAATATTTTATGATGTTCTTTGATTACGTTTCTCTACTCTTAATAAATGGTATTTACGCGTCCATTTCCAATTTCCTCGAAAATGTATGTACCGTTATATAAAATAATTCATAAATAATTATCAAGTATTATGGATTTAGATATATTTTAGATTTTATGGACGCGCGCAAGACTCATGTATCAGTTTTCAGAGTTACAGTCAATTAAATGAATAGATCCGCAATTTCTGAATCGATAAATTCCAATTGCTGCGGGAAATCCTTTGCAAATATCCGTTCTATTTCATACTATCGGGAGGATAAAATTAATCTTTGTCACGCTGGATTGATTCGTACAATTTGTAACATTACAACGGCGACATACGTATATCACTTTGGATCGTTTTCCTGACTCGGTGGTACGTATTTCGAATTAATCTCCGGAATTTTCTATCGGTCATGCAATGATACGAGCGATTTGATCGAGCATCGATTCGCGCGTTCTCTGTTTTTATTTCGATTCACGTATTAATGATCGTCCATTTATTTATTGCTCACCGGTAACAAAAAAAGACAGAGCGACGTCGATGGATTTTATGAATGTACTCGGAGCCGAAGAGATAAAAACGAGGCAGTAAATCGTAACAGATTATGATACTAGCGAGAGTAACGAGAGCGAGCGGTAAAAAGTAAATTTAGAAGAAATGAAAAATAAAGCTACGGAAATAATCCAAAAATGAGGAAGAATAGTGTCGGGGAGCGTGAGGAAGATAAAGAATATGAGGAAAATAAAATTTTCAGCGCTTGCGAGATGGAGGAAACGGTAAAAAAGGATTACGAAGTGCGAGTCTAGATAATTGGTGACTGAGGAAAAGGAACAAGATAGAGGAAATGAGGAAGGAGCAAAGTGAATTTATCTGATAATAGAGATATTAAACGCGTATTCACTTACACTTAATGAACGAACAAACCGTTACATTATACATAAATCATTTAAAAAAGAATGCAACAAATCATTAATTTCAATATAAAATTGTTACTTTTATTCTAAATAAATGATATTCCAATTTTTATTGCAAGTTTGATAACACGAACATGCATGTTGCATGCAACGATGATACGATACGAGAAGAAAGTTGAAACAACTTCGGAAATCTAATGATTCCGTATAACTGAATCTGATCCGTTTGATAAGTGCTGTCCAGCGCTTATCCGAGCACGACAACCCGTTCGATCGAAGTTGAAAAAGCGGCCAACACATTTTTCTTCTTCCGGCAGGCATGCCGCCCTCGTTCCTTTGAGATTAAACAGACCGACAAACGAACCTGAATACAGAAATACTGATCGTCGATCGGAAGACGGAAGCAACCTGTCCGATAAGTTTCAAGCCAATTTTAGCTACTACTAGACATTTTTCTGTCTATTGTCGTGCCCGTGTCGTGCTCTCTTCAAACGTTACACAGCGGACATTACTGTGAAAGTGAAATACAAGCATCCTTTATATGAAACCGAGCATGGTCAAAGGGTAGTGCTTTATAAAACGATTGAAAATACACGTTTGGAAGCGAATGGAACGAAATAAAGATAACAGAAAAATAAAAGGGAATGGAATTTTCAAAGTCAGTATAATTGAATCATAATATTGCGCAGCAAAATAAATATAACAAAATCTGAGCAAACGTGAATTGACATTTTTCTTTTATCAAACATAGTGTTTTCTTTGCTGTTGCAATTACAAATTTATTATAGCATACGTTACATTATTCTTCGAGTATAAAGCATAGGTTGAAATTTTTCAGCGTAACAACTTTAGTGGCCCGATTTTATCTTGTGCCTCTTACGCGCGACTCTGGCGGGCCTCGATAAATCACCTCGCGGTTCTTCTCATTTTGCAAGATTTAATACGGCATTCCTAGGACACATTCGATCAGACATCCTTTATGGGATTCAAGCAGGCCGCCCAGGTAGGGTAACAATAAAACGCTCTATGTCTAGTGGTATGCGACGCAACGCGCCAGGAATTCGCGCAAGCCAAATTCCTCGTGTAACCAAACTCGGCTCGTATTGTTGCGTGGAAAAACGAACGGGCCACTAGGATGCTCGATACCCCGGCCAGGCTTTTCAATTACATTATACGCGGCCACGTGAAAATGTACAAAATTTCATTCTCGCAATCTTTTGTTCTTGTTACTCGCTCGACATTGATGTTACTTTGATTGATATTATAGGGTAAACGTGCTAATTATTGCGAATTTGTATGCAAGGTAATTTTCATCGCGAAAATCAGCTATTTGAATACAAGATTCAAATTAAATTATTTTTTGAACAAGTTTTATGTTATAAATGTTTAAAAAAACAATTATATCTCAAGAAAATGTAAACATTAAATTAAATAAGTTATTTTTATAAGGTGATGAAATGCAGGTATTACTGCAAGTTAAATACTGCGGGAACCATAATTACTGTGAGCCAAATACTGAGGATGTCGAAATAATTTAATTACTTTTTATTAAATATTTTTTAATAAAATATTATACAAAATACATAAGTGTTATTTAAATTTTTTTTCATTTTTATTGTTCTTCTTGAACCCTTTAATTCACTCTCAACAACAACCAAATATGCCTTCGAGCCGACTAAGTCTTCTCTACAAGATTATGTTTTACAGTTCGCGCGTTCGCAGTAATAGGCGTTCGTGGAATATACTGTGTGGAATACTGCGGTCGTTAATATATTAAAGATACACATTAAATTAACATACTTCCGTATTTTTCTAACTAAATAATGCATATTTTGATTGTTTGTAACATTAAAGCGTATTATGTATTAATATTATTGAAAACAAATGCAATTTTAAACGAGGTGTTTGACAGACGTCAACTAAAATTACTGCAAAATTCACATTTTCGTGAACTACTCGACTTTCAAGTGTTTTAAAGTAATTACAAATTTCATTATTGCTATTTATTTTGTTTAAATTATCAGGTCTAGTAATAATTAACGTTGTTTCCCAATACATTTTTAAAACTAATTTATTTAAACAAAACAAAATAATTTAATCAACGATACTATCGTTGTTGTTTTCAACTACTTGTGCCCAATGTTCAGATAGTATCTTAATCCCTCTATTGTAAAATGCTTGTGATTTTGATTAAAAAAATTCGGTCAAGGCGTTTTTGAAGCACTCGTCATTATTGAAATCTAAGAAGAAAAGTTTGTAAGGAACGAAAGAAATGATAATAATTGGATGGGGCAATATCTGGAGAATATGCAAGGATGTGGGAGAATTTCCTATCCCAACTGGAGTAAAAATTGTCTTGTTTTGTTTAAATAAATTAGTTTCAAAAATGTATTGGAAAACGACATCAATTAGTATTAGACCTGATATTATTATCAAATAAGAAAATAATTAAAGAATTTCTTTTATTTCATCTAATACTTAAAAAAAAATTCATAATTAATGATTTTAATAAAAATCCGCAGTATTTGGGGCATCCACAATAATTGTGGCACTCTTACGGTATCATCAAGGGGAAGGACGGACAACGGAGATCATGGACGAACGGCATAGTAGAAGGAAAGGCAGACGGTGGCTATTTTTCCACACCATATGTTTTAACCGGGGTCGCGTTCCCTCGCGAGTGCGGAACAGAATATTGAGGAAGTCTTTACGGCCGCTTCTCCGTCCACGGTTTGTTGTGCTATCTCGCGAGATGGATAAAATAAATTGTCGAAAGAAGGAAGAGAGATTGGGTTTTGTTCGAAGCGAACGCATACGGGATACGTTTATATACGCCGTACCTATAAGCCGATATGAGCCGATCGCGTATGAAAAAGTGAACAAAAAATGTAGAATAGAATTTTTCGCGTGGCGTTTAGTTTTCGGGAGAATCGAATTTAAAAGCAGTTTGCATACGTTTGCATTTATTTATTCGACGAGGAACCGTCCGAAAATATAAACGATTTTTATCGGAAATTGACAAATTAGAAAATATTTAAAAATCTCCTGGCGATAACGCGAAACGGACGTGACGCCGGCCGCCGTCGTGATACAATTGGTCAGATAAATATATCGAATGGAGTGGCGATTAGAGAAAACGCGGTATTAAACGAAGATGGGGCGGAAAACGGGCGGTTAAGCCGAGGGAAGGCGGAGTTGACGCGGTGGTACTTCATTCTAATTAGGACCCTCCGACGGTGGGTGGCACGTGCAGAAACCAGAGAGCATTCCCACATCTTGAGGACCAGTTACAAATACTTGTACCTCGAACCTTTGACGAACTTCCACCACCTGTAACGAACCGCCACCGTTGCCCTCGACGTCCGCTAAAAACATTTAACGCTCGCATCTGTTCTGCAACTAGAGCCGCGCACCGCGACGCCTTTGAAGTTCACCCGTGAAATCGAAAGTTTATTATAATTGTTCAACGCGCGTGCTACCAAAGGCAACAGCAGGCGTCATATGGTCGGAACGCGTTGAAAATATGTTTATGAACTTTGCCCAGCCATTTATTCCGCCGAATTACGTCCGAGGTTTCCACGTTCTATAACGTAGGAGTATAAGCGGTGGAAGAATCATTTTGTTCGATGACGGAAAATGGGGCTGAAGACGCTCGTAATAGCAGCGAGAAGTAAGAAGGGCGTGAATTTCAGTGAGCGTCGGCTGAGCCAAGAGCTCGCGAAGTAGCGCCGTGGGTTAACAACTGCTTGGTATAGTAGCAGTCAAGAAGTTGTATGTAAATCAACTCGGGGCGTTGAACGCGGTCTATAATTCTAAGACAATAACGCGGTAGAGCTTATTTGCCTAATGAGAAGCTGCTTGTTGCACTGTCTAAGTAAACGACTGTACATGCGTCACGTGTATTACAGAATGAGTAATTGTTCGAAGATTGAGATCGAGCGGTTTCACTTCGAGGGATTACACGCCATGTAGAACCTTCTCCGACGTAAGTCTTTCCTCGGCACAAACGCAGACAACGCTAACTACGTTTCGGTTATCTGCGCCCGAACACATTCGCGGGTATTTAAATACCGTACGTGTAGCCGAGGGAGGGCTACGTTTTCACTGACAGCGAGATTAAATTCAGAAAATTGTCAATGCCGAGGCATCTAACGAAGTTGGATAACAACGTCGCGTGACCTTTAAAGGATTAAAAGCCCTCTGTAAAAAAAGAGGAGAAAAATTGTAGCGGAACTCGTTTAATGAAAAAAAAAAGAAAAAAAAAAGAAAATAATGCGCCAGAGGAAAACATGCGACGACGATTCCCCGGTGGTATTCGTTTCCATCCCACTCCTGGCCGCACACTCGAATATTCACAGAGAACGCCTAACGTCGCTATTTATGTTTATAAATGCTTTTACAAATTCCTATGTTTCACGTACTGTTTCCCTATCTTTTTTCAGCGAACGTAATAAAACCGCGATATAAAAGGCTTCCAGGGTCTGTAACGTAGGAATACGTTCCGAGGTGTAGTCGTATTCGCGGTTCCGCGGGGGGTTTGCATTCTCGGGAAACGTTCAAATAAGGACACCCTCGGGCACGAGTGAGTTTGAAAATAAAGGAAATAAAACAAGCTCTCCGGCTTGTGATGCTCTCTGGCATGCCGTGAATTCATTCGAATGAGAATGAAATACGAGCATTATTCTATTTTCGTAAAAATATACTGACAACGCCGGAGCTTCGAGATCATAATTTGCAATTCACGTCAGACACTTTTACAAGATACATATATATGTTTTTCCACTTTTGATCTTCGAAACGGAAACGCCGAAGGCAGCTTTCGCCCCGATTCGCAGCTCTCCTCGACGATTTTACTATCTCTACGACTCGGGACAATGAAACGGAACTTTCTTTGTTAATTTACGTACAGTGAGTACAAGATTTTTGTCAGATTACTCGATTATAAAATCCAAGCGATGAATTATGGGCTTGTTTGAGAGAACGTGCAGAAAATGTGAAATCTGTATGCAATATTAAACTCATTGTTAAACCCATTGTTAAAATATGAAGATAAAAATGCCTATGGAAAAGACATTTTGTTCATCTTCATATTAATTTACGTACATTGAGTACAAAATTTTTGTCAGATTACTCGATTATAAAATCCAAGCGATAAATTATGGGATTGTTTGAGAAAACGTGCAGAAAATGTAAAATCTGCACAAGATATTAAATCCATTGTTAAATTCTGAAGATAAAAATGCCTATGGAAAAGATATTTCGTTCATTTTCATGTTAATTTACGTATAATACATTGAGTACAAGATTTTTGTCAGATTACTCGATTATGAAATCCAAGCGATAAATTATGGGCTTGTTTGAGAGAACGTGCAGAAAATGTGAAATCTGTATGAAATATTAAACCCATTGTTAAATTATGAAGATAAAAATGTCTATGGAAAAGATATTTTGTTCATTGATGCTATAAATGTTTTATTATGGATAAGAGCCCGCGACCTAATTAGACGAGCTTCATAGCAGAACTTGGATGATACCGCTTGAGTTTTCGGACAAAGGAAAGGATGAGGGAAATATTCGGGAGCGATGTAAGCGATTGTATAAGTTGGCCAGTAATCGTCTTAACAATTTCGAAACGGTAATTAATTCTCAAAGAAACAGGTTCGTATAACGAGGTTCTTACATAACAGGAATCCGTCCTAATTATACGTCGTCTTCTGGATGTTCGACAAGCACTTCGAGCCTCTGAAGATTTCGCAAATCCATTGGAATACATTAATGCGAAACAAGCTCTTTCGGGAGTAGTAAGAATGAAATTAAAATTGAATCGCGTCCAAAGCGTTGAATGCAGTTCTGCTAACTTCTGCGATTGTCATTACCGTTGTCGTATTTCGCTTTCGAGTGATAAGCTTCCTGAAAACTTTCCGAACTTTCTCCTCCCTCAAACTATGCGCTTCCTTATCTTTTCTACACTTTTATAGTAATCTACGGTCCGCGGATTTTCAACATTTACTGCAATTTATATATTACTACAATTATATATACTACGCTTTTTATGTTCTGCACATTTTTGCATAATGCATTCTCTATATTTTCTCCGCTCGCAATTTGTGTATAAATCAAATCTGCAATGTATTATAGTAATCTATTACAAGTACGTAAATCCATTATTGCGTCAAGCCCATAAGAGTTCAGTTAATTTTCCAGTTAATTCCCCATTAAGTCGGGAAATTTAATGTGCAAACTGTTCCGAGCAAAGCAACGACCTGGTAACGATCGCCGATAGCCGGCCTTAAACGGATATGTTTCGTCGAAGCTTAGCGACGTGGAACCCTCTACATAACTGACCATCAGGTCGGTTAGCCTTAATGAACATAACGTTTACACATACAGTCAGTCGTGAAAGTCACTCGTACACCCCATTAAAGAAAACAATCCGACGAAATTTTGAAGAAAATAATCAATCACTGATTATTTATTTATCAATATGAGCGATAATACTAACTATTCTGTAAAATACAATTCTAAATGTTAATGAATAAATATATTATGCAATGTGATTTTCTTTTACTATAAAATCTTGGAAAATAAATTTTACTCTAATAAATTATAAGAATGTATAGAAATAATTAATAAAAACTGCATACGTAGTTTCTTTTAATCAAATCAGTCTGTCTTTAATTCCAAGTGATATTTCTTATTGATTGACGCTGCAGGAATACTCTTCTTACGAACTATGCGTGTAAACTCTACCAAGGGAATAGGGTATTTTTTGAATACCTCGTAAACTGCTCCCAGGGGCATGACCAGACAGGCCACCATTAGATCTGCGACGGCTAAACTGACAATCAAATAATTCGCCACTGACTGCAGGTTTCGCTCGAGCAGAATCGCTGCTATCACGAACAGATTCCCTGAAACAAAAATTTCGACAGTGTTTTGAGAAGATCCAAACGTATAGCAAGCATTGCATTGTTCTGTAAAAGTTTAGATCAGATAAAATCATCCACCCAGCGCTGATAAAACGTTTAACCGGTTCGTTTCACTGGTACAAGAAAAAGTGCCGTTATTATAGTAATTTAGGGGAGTATCATAATAAAGTATTCGACAAATTCTCACATTTTCAATAGATTGTTTTAAATAAAGTATACATAGTTCATGTATAGATACATTTTGTTTTGTGCATCAATTATACGAAAAATGTGATATTTCACATACGAGAAATGGAATTTATTCATTCTACTTGTGATTTTAAATCAAGTCCGTTGAATATCTCGCCGGTCACTGTATATACGTGTGTTTGTGTCTGTGTACACGTATAGACGCGAGCTTTGAAGGTGGTCGCCGGCAACTTTTCCAGGTTTGCATGGAGCCGGTTCGTCGTTTTAATCATAGATCCAGTTAGTTGCGCACAGCCCTCGAGACCCGCGCAAATAATTCATAAGCTGATTATGAAGGATTCTGGAAGAAGACGAAACTGGATGATTTCAGTTCTATTTTCGCGAAATTCCGCGCGTTACACGCTCGAATTAATAATACTTGATGAAAAGTGCAATTTATTTTTCGCGACTTTTTATTTATATTTGTACAAAAAAGGAAATACATTCCCATTCTATACGTTGGTGTCTATAAAATGTTTTAAAAATCATCTAGTATAATCTCATTGTCCAGAATCATAAATTCCATTGAAGATGAACCAATTTGCTGTATAGCAATGAGTGTAGGAATTTGTGGCCATTAGAATTTTCAAAGTTATTTAATCAGTTAGGAATGTGCGCAACTGATAAATTATTGGAATGAAATACATGATACGCAGAATGGTACATGCATTCGTTCAAAGAATAATAATAAATTCAGCGTTTCTGATTAAACGAAATAAAATGTAAAATTACAAGATTTCTTACAGTACTCCTTTTAAACGTTATATTATTATATATTTATAAAATTAAATTATATTATTATAGCAAAACTTATCACTTATCATTTTATCTTCACATGTGGGTATCACATATTTTCGCGTACAGTGACGTCCATAAATATTCGGACACATTTCGAAACGCTATAAAATTTTTAGTATTGGATCAAAGAACTTTATCTTCTGTGGAATTTTATAGAGCTTAATTTACTATAGAATGTCTAACAAAAAATTTAAAAAACTTGGTATTCATTGAAATCGCGAGGAAAATAGTGAAGGAGATGGTTTTTAACGTTTTTATTAGGGTCTGTAATAAAAATTGGAAGTGTCTCGTTTGCAGATCTAAGTAAGTTATATGCATGTACAATCGCGGACAGTGAAGTTTAGCCACCTTCGTGTTTGTGTGCGTTCCCTAGCGAGACACATTGAAATTTCGATATATACATACATATTGAAATTTCAATGTGTCCCGCTAGGGAACGCACACAAACACGAAGGTGGCTAAACTTCACTGTCCCAATCTTTACGAAGTTTCATAAAAATCGATCAATATTGCTATGCGCTATAAGCGATTGGAAATTGAAAAAATCGCAGTTCTCCACGACTTTCAATCTACGACTGGGATAAATTGAAGAATTTTTACATTTTCGATTTGTCTAATTCTTTTATGGTTTCATGGATTTTTATGAAACTTTACACATTCATATAACACATTTAGATCTACAAACGGGATGTTTGAAATTTTTGCTAGAACCTCCAACAAAAAAGTTAAACATCGTGATCTTTTCTTTTTTCTTCGAGATTTCGGCGAATAGTAATTTATTTTAACTGTTTGTTACACATGACATAGTAAACTAAGTCTTTTAAAAGCCCACATAAAATTAAGTTAGATCCATTTTAAAAAACTTGTTCCGTTTTGAAGTGTGTCCAAATATTAATGGGACTCACTGTAGGTCTTTGAGATAAACGCGTACGAGCGAATCTTTAAAATTGCGAATTTGCCAGTGTTTAATTCGTCTCGAATTTCATCAACCTCCTTTGGCTTGATAGGGCTTCCTTTCACAAACAGACATTGGCTACACTTGAGCTAATTATCCGTAGCCTGGTGACAAAGGTATCACAGGTAGATTTCATTTGTTCGCAAACGAGAGACAGTTGTGTTGGGACAGTACGTCCCCTAATTAGTCTTTCAACGTTGACGTCGCTTTGAAGGTTTAGCAAACGTTTTGACAAACGCGTAATCAGTTTATGCGTCCGCCGCGTTGGAGAGGCTCTAAGAGGGGCACGGACAATCCCGGAATCGCGATTGTCAAAGCGATTTATCGCTCCGGCTCATTCGTTTCCCCCGTCCCATTAACGACATTTTCAAAAATTAATTTACAACGCGGGCCGACGCGTTGCGCGTCGATTGTCGTCGAGCGACCGTATCAGGAACAATTAGCGCGTTTAGCACGAGCAAATAACACGTTTTGGCAAGTTCATTTATTATGAAATGCACGCTGCGAACGCGTTTCCACCGGGAGTTCTGCATTCACTTACGTTTACCCACGTTAAACCACCGTTCTGTGAGATCGCGTTGTTTTATTATTATGTAATATTCAAACAAAACAATCCCGCGTGTTCCCGGCGCAAAAATAATTATCACCCGCCGGCTCCTGATTAAACGCTTCGACGCGAATTTAATCCTCGACTGACTTCCTATTTCTAATTGATTCCACCAATAATTTACCACTTGTTATCGTCCGCGCCTCCTGAACGCGTCGACCTAGAACGCTGGTTGCCGTGAAAATGAAATTGCTTTCTACACGGTTTAAATCAACGTTAAAATTGACGGTTGCCCGCGTTACAGGCATCACGGTTACGATTAAATGGTTTTGTAGCCCATTTAGGTCATTCGCAAGCTTGATAACGCAACATACCGCGAGCACTCGCCACCGCGGTAACGCAATAATTTTTGTAGGACACGATGTCCCGGCGCAACGTTTAAATTCCATTTTCCTTCCTAATGACGGGTGTAAAATCAATGACGATGCGAATCGCGCAGGCGAACTATCAGTAGCATGAAATGTGCGCTCCGACGGTAGAAACCGAAAACATGCACGCCTATTACGAAACTGCAGATTTTTTATAAAAAACGGAACACGTGCGGTATCAATTTAAAAAAATTCGTTAGATAAATATTTATTTTGTCGTTCGGACATTGAAATATGCGTTCGGTTTTTGATATTGTAGGGCAATTTCGTATCGACGACCGACGGTCGCGTTAAGGTAGTTCTACACCAAAACGACTTAACGATTAGAAAAATCTGAAATTTAGCGTATGAGTAGGTTTTAGTTAAATAATGACTCAGTTAAATTTTTGTGAACTTTTAGAGCTTAAGAAAAAAAATACTAAAGATTTCAATTCAAATCGTTTTTCGCAAATATCTAAGTTCCTATTGGTCGGACGACGTATATACATCAGATCGAAATTGTAGATCGATCAATTGTCTACAACAATCGTTCTCGACATTTTTTGCCTGCGAGCGACTGTTTTCAAAATAACACGCGGTAAGACTTTGGATAAACTGAAGTTTCCAAAAACATTACGTATGCGGCTTGCCTTTTGCCGCGTGTTAGTTTGAAAACAGTTGCTCGCAGGCAAAAAACGTCAAGAATAATTGTTGAAGAGAATTTATCAATCTATAATTTCGATCTGATGCATATTTGTCGTCAGACCAATAGAAACTTAGATATTTACAAAAAACGATTTAAATTAAAATCTTTCTAACTTTCCTATCAAGCACTAAACGTTCACCAAAATTTAGCTGAGTCATTATTTAACTAAAACCTACTCATACGCTAAATTTCATATTTTTCTAATCGTTAAGTCGTTTTGCTATAGAACTACCTTAAAAACTGTATCGGTGAAACGAAGTAATTCAGGTGAAGTTCAGTAATTTCTGAAATGTAAATTACAATCATCAAAATAGCGCGATAAAATATAGTGGCAGACGTGTGCGATAAATGAAGTACGGAACCGGAGCCAGGAAGCTGTATGCGTGATTCTGGAAAGCAATATGCGTGATATGAAAGCGCAATGCGCGCACGCGCGCCTGCTTAAGTGAAATGTATATGTTTATATTCCTAGATTTCAAGTCGCCCAATGCAAGTAGAATACGTAAGGACGGGACCGCTCGCCGCTCGTGATTCATCTCCGTCCTTTGAAATTATTCAATTTCTCTCCTTTATGCGAGCGCACGCGTGAACGCCCGACACGGTTGATGAATTCGTCGAGGCCAATCTTTTCCTGTCGTCGAATTTCTTACAAGTTTTTACTCTTATCTCGCGAGATTCTCTCTCTCGTGCTGTTTTTTACGATCGATCCTTGGCGCAGGGTGTATACACGAAATAGAATTTAACATGGATCAACGGGAGAGACGGTCCTTTCACGGATGGTCGTAAAACAGCAGGGAACCGATCGAAGTGTATATATAATACCATTGAGATCATCCTTGGGAATGAAAACTGCTTGGTAGGATGAACTATAGAAATTTCATACTTTTCCTGCGATGATTGAAAAATATCACGATTCGCACTAAATTCAAACACTGTCTATAATGATTTTTACATTCTTGATAACTTTAAAAAATGAATTAAAACGAATGAACACGGATTGAATACGCAATACAGAAAGGTGTCTTCTCGTTTGATATAGGACTGCAATATTGGTAACGGCGAGTATTATACTGACAAACATGCATGAAGCTCGAATTTCGATGCGGCCACAGATATCTAACGGACGGTTAGTTAATCAGCGAATTGTATTTTTCCTGCAATGATTGAAAAATGTCATGATTCACAGTAAATTCAAAAACTGTCCATTATGACTTTTAGATTTTTCTGAAAGTGAAAATGAACGAACACGTATTAGATACGCAATATAGAAAGGTGTCTTCTCGTTTGACATGGAACTGCAATATTGGTAAGGGCGAGTATTTCAATGAATTGTATTTTTCCTGCGATGATTGAAAAACATCACGATTTGCACTAAANTACAATCATCAAAATAGCGCGATAAAATATAGTGGCAGACGTGTGCGATAAATGAAGTACGGAACCGGAGCCAGGAAGCTGTATGCGTGATTCTGGAAAGCAATATGCGTGATATGAAAGCGCAATGCGCGCACGCGCGCCTGCTTAAGTGAAATGTATATGTTTATATTCCTAGATTTCAAGTCGCCCAATGCAAGTAGAATACGTAAGGACGGGACCGCTCGCCGCTCGTGATTCATCTCCGTCCTTTGAAATTATTCAATTTCTCTCCTTTATGCGAGCGCACGCGTGAACGCCCGACACGGTTGATGAATTCGTCGAGGCCAATCTTTTCCTGTCGTCGAATTTCTTACAAGTTTTTACTCTTATCTCGCGAGATTCTCTCTCTCGTGCTGTTTTTTACGATCGATCCTAGGCGCAGGGTGTATACACGAAATAGAATTTAACATGGATCAACGGGAGAGACGGTCCTTTCACGGATGGTCGTAAAACAGCAGGGAACCGATCGAAGTGTATATATAATACCATTGAGATCATCCTTGGGAATGAAAACTGCTTGGTAGGATGAACTATAGAAATTTCATACTTCTCCTGCGATGATTGAAAAATATCACGATTCGCACTAAATTTAAAGACTGTCCATAATGATTTTTAGCTTTCTGTTAACTTTAAAAAATGAATTAAAATCAGCAAACACGAATTGGATATGCAATATTGAAAGGTGTCTTCTCGTTTGACGTAGAACTGCGATATTGGTAAGGGCAATTATTATACTGCCAAAGATGCATAAAGCTCGAATTTCGATGCAGTTACAGATATCTAACGGATGGTTAGTTAATCAGTGAATTGTACTTTTCCTGCGATGATTGAAAACTATCACGATTCGCGCTAAATTTAAACACTGTCTATAATGATTTTTACATTCTTGATAACTTTAAAAAATGAATTAAAATGAATGAACACGGATTGAATATCCAATACAGAAAGGTGTCTTCTCGTTTGATATAGGACTGTAATATTGGTAACGGCGAGTATTATACTGACAAACATGCATGAAGCTCGAATTTCGATGCGGCCACAGATATCTAACGGTTAGTTAATCAACGAATTGTATTTTTCCTGCAATGATTGAAAAATGTCATGATTCACAGTAAATTCAAAAACTGTCCATTATGACTTTTAGATTTTTCAAATTGATAGCTAAAAAATGAATTACAATGAACGAACACGAATTAGGTACGCAATATAGAAAGATGTCTTCTCATTTGACGTAGAATTGCGATATTGGTAAGGACGAGTATTTCAATGAATTATATTTTTCCTGCGATGATTGAACAACATCACGATTTGCACTAAATTTAAAGACTGTCCATAATGATTTTTAGTCATCGAAATCTGATTGTCAATTCTAATATCGATAGAACCTCCTTAATTGATTTATATAAAAACATACGCGATTCAAATGACATGGCAACTTCGCAACGAACGTTACGTTAGCGCATCGTTTAAATTCTATGTATGTGTAGGACATATACGTCTGTTCTGCTCCGCGACATTGTCATATCTAAACACTATACTAGTCAAACGCGGGAATTTGCTAGTTTGACTAGATGAGTTTCTGTGTTACTCCCTTAATTTACTGACGAATGAGAACGAAGGACGAGGATCAGAGAGTCGAATGATAAGGCTATGAATAACGTGAATAATGATGATATCAGGAGGACTTCAATCCTCTAACGATGAATGATAATACTTCGAGAGATGGCAGGCTGGCGCGGAACCACATAAAGGTTTACGATCCTTTTCTATATAGCTTAAATAGGCCATTCAGCGTCCAGGACGACTAAACTACCTTCTTTTTACTCGGTCATCGCGGAAATATGTATATAGAGGAGACGCGGTCGATATATAAGACCTAGTACCTATCCTCTCGCTATCCTTCACGCCAAAGAGGCGTCCTGTCTTGCGATCCGTCCTTCGAGCTTTCTATATAGCTATTATGTGTGTATTAAAGGAAGACCGTGATTTCGGACTTTGCCTCGGTGAAATTGAATCTGTCGCTCGAAAGCTTTAGTGGCACGATTTCGACGACTTCGATTCAGTGGACGGGATGCGCCTTTATTGATACATATGATATATCACGACGTTCTAATCCACGGAATTGACCGTCAACGTTAGATAGGTGCGTATGAAGCGTCGCTTGTTTCCATGATGTAAATATAAGAGGTGTGTTCTTACGCATCCTTCCAGATCAGCCAATAAAAAGCACTTCCAAATAGCCGCCATATTAAGTTCTGAACCAGATTTACGCAGGATATTTGAATATTGTTGAACATAAAAAGAATCGTCTTATTGAAATTAAGCTTACAGTAATATAAATGAGAAAAAGAACAATATGCTGAAAAAAATCTTCCACATACCTAAATTTGTTGTCAAACAATTTTATTTTCAATTAGCCAATTTGAATATATTTTTATCTCCAGGAACGATTAAGAGTTCAGGTTTTCTCTCGAAACAATCTTCTTTAAAATGAATGGAGCAGATACGAGCTATACAAATTAAATTAATTCATACAAATATCTTTGCAAATAGGTTTTAAAAATTAATTATATTGAAAAAAAAAATTTACCATTTGTGAGGTTGAGGTTATCATTATTACATGCTTGAATCCATTT
>SMSR01016161.1:78458-112155 GCA_019453355.1 Ceratina japonica | reverse complement strand
ATTGTTTTTTTTTAACTGATTATGAATACAAATACTATAATACATAAAACAACAAAAATATTAAATGGCTTCGGAGCCCTCGAGCGCAAATGGTTAAAATCATTAATTATGAATCTTTTAAATGTATTATACATATAAATAAAAGAAATTATTTAATTATTTTGTTATTTGATAATAACAAGCTTATGTTTTACACCACCTTATAAAAATGACTTATTTAATTTAATGTTTACGTTTTCTTGAGATATAATTGTTTTTTTAAACATTTATAACATAATAAAACTTATTCAAGCAATTTTAGTGGAAAGATCATATTCACATATAAGTAAATGATGTGTGCATTAAAAGAAATTCATCGTTATTTTTTTTAATTGATTATGGATACAAATACTATAATACATAAAAAAACAAAAATTTTAAATCGCACCGGAGCCCTTGAGTGCAAATGGTTAAAATCATTAATTATGAATTTTTTAAACGTATTATACATATAAATAAAAGAAATTATTTAATTATTTTGTTATTTGATAATAACAAGTTTATGTTTTACACCACCTTATAAAAATGACTTATTTAATTTAATGTTTACGTTTTCTTGAGATATGATTGTTTTTTAAATATTCATAACATAATTAAACTTGTTCAAAAAATAAGTTAACTTGAATCTTGTATTCAAGCAGCTGATTTTCGCGTTGAAAGTTACCTTACATACAAATTCGCAGTAATTAGTATATTTATCCTATGACTTTTCTAATGCTTTCTTATACATGGATTTGATAACAAAAGTTGCAAATAAAACTCTCTCGAGCCACTTCCACAGTTTATCTAATCCCTCGGGGAGAGGGTTGAATCAGAGCTAAGGTGGTAAACGAGGACTTACCAACAACGGTGATGAGTATTAAGAGACCGAGGACCAGAGCCCTGAGGATGATCGAGGCATCGGGGAAGCCCAGCCCATCCGTGGACGAGTTCCCAGTTTGGTTCACTTGTTTCTCCATGACGCGGGAGATATATTCTCTGTCCTGATAGGCTCTTCAATATCCGTCGGTCATCATCTCCTTAAATAATGTACCATGGTCCACCGCTACGAGCAGATGCACAGATATGAATCTTGTATTCGCGGCGAACGTGGTTACAACTTCCCCGAGACGACGCCGGTTAATGCCTGTTCATTAAATTTAGAACACAGGTGTCGTCGGTTGACGTCCTCGCTCGTCCTCCGCAACCTTGGCCACTTTCCATTTCGCGAAGGACCTTCTCCTCAAACATTAATTTCCTCCTCTGTTAGAGCTTATGTCTGTAACAGAAAGAAATATTTACGTTCGCTTCGAGTCGTGTTCGTACTTTTTACGAGCCGAGTAATAAAATAAAAGAAACGGAGCGCAAGAGGAATCACGTCAAACGAATTTGATAGCAAAATTTATTCGCAGTCCGACGTTGTTCAAAAACTGATTGAGAAATTTTAGTGCTCGACTCTCGCGGAAGTGATATAGAGAAAGAACCGAGAGGAATCGCCTTTACGGCGGTATGCTGAATCAAATTGGAGTAATAGATCGGTGATTTCTGGAATTGAAACTGCCGGCGATCCGGTTATAAATACGAGGAAAATGGAACGAAACGCGCGGGAAGCGGTATAGGGAGAAAAAACTAAGGGACGGGAGCCGTGCGGCCGCGATGAACGAGTATCGTAAAATTGCTTGGCGGGGTTCACGCGCGCTTTAATTCCTCGATAGACACGTTTCATTAACTCTTGCCCGCGGACGACCTAACGCGCTGTTTAGATTCGATTGTCGCGCGGAATCGAATCGACACGCCGTGAATTACCGTATCGCGGATTCCCGGCCGCGCGGTGACACTTTTAAATACTTCATCAAACATCCATCGTTCATTTTATAGTTTCCCGTGCGCGGAAAAATACGAACGCGCGCGGCCCGAAATGACGTTGATGGTGCTATACAACGGCGACGAGCGTTCACCAACTTCCACGCTTTTGGAGGCATTAAAAAAGTTAGAGGGAGCAGAGATAGGACGAGAAATAGAGATGGACTCGTAAAAGATGCGCTGGATAAAACAGCCACTTTCGCGGGTTATTAAATAAATTTTACGACGGTCTGCGCCGCGCCGCGCCATGCCACGGCCCTTCCTTTATTTTCATTTTGCTTTGAGGCGTTCGCGAGATGAAAACGTTTAGCTTTAAAGCGTTCTCCGATCCGATAAGCGTCGAACATCTTTAATCTCCAGCGATTGAAACGCGGACGTGCTGACGCGTGCCGCGTAACGATTACACTGCAGGTTTTTGCGGACGTAAAAAAAAAAGCAGTCAGCGCAGTTTTGTCTCATCAGTCGAAGTTACCGTTTCGTGCGAATGTTCGGCTAACCGGTAATCCGTGTCTTCGAGTCTTATAAGTTTCCGAGGCGAGGAGTCCATCGAGGAAGAGGGAAGTTAGTTAGGCAGGGTTAATAGACAGCAGCGGCGGTGTAGCTAAACAATATGGGCAACGACACGCTAACAAAGTTGGTTAGGCCGAGAAACGTAATTAAGGATACAGAAGTTAAGTTGATTTGGAAATACCGAGTTACTCTAACCGTGTCGGGTTCGACCGGAGAGAACGGCCTGGCTCAAACCAACGGGCTTGTCTGAAAATCAATTCGATGTCACGACAGCGCTGCGTGCCTGTTAGGTGCCAGACAAGTGTTTAGTATGCTCCGAGCGCTAAGCGAATCGAATGCCGGCTCCTGTTAGTTAACAAATTGACAAACACAATCGACAAAAGCGGCTTTAGTCACGGCAGTTCTTCTAAAATAAAAAAGGAGCTGTGTATTTTATCGTTCGAACGTCGTGGAGGCGATAACGATTACGCATGTTTATCTCGCTGGAATTGAAAAAGCTAGTTTTATCTCTGTTCCAGACAATGCTAGAGAAANTCCTGTTAGTTAACAAATTGACAAACACAATCGACAAAAGCGGCTTTAGTTACGGCAGTTCTTCGAAAATAAAAAAGGAGCTGTGTATTTTATCGTTCGATCGTCGTGGAGGCGATAACGATTACGCATGTTTATCTCGCTGGAATTGAAAAAGCTAGTTTTATCTCTGTTTCAGACAATGCTAGAGAATGGATATTGAAAAGCAAACAACGGGATCAATTTATGGTATTGTACACACGTATCCTACGATGTATCTGGTTTAGGATTTTTTTCCCTGTTTCAAATTTTCATCAATCTCTTTTCTTTCACCCATAAAATCGTCCACTATTCATTACATTAATCTGATTCCTCTGACAAGAACGATTCACTAAACTGCTAGGTCCCCTGTAATTCATCATAAAAATGTCGATCTCAGAACGTGGCCCAGAAATAATTTCGTTCCTCCAAATCCATTATTGTACGCGATATCCACTTTGATTTATGAAACGTCGCTGAATTCCGAACTACAGAAACCAATGAAGTATCAAACCGACGATATTGTTACCGGGCCGTACAACTGGCTGCAATGTTATCCACTTGTTTTTTCCCACGGGAACAGTGGCTGCGTACACTATGGGAGGAAGCGGAATTGTAAATCCATAGTTCGTTTCACGTTCTGCGAAAAAAAAAGAACAATTCTGTCTCAGGTGATTCGTGAATCTAATTTTCAAGTCGGACGCAGCTTCTATAAAAACAATATTCTCTGACATATAATATGCCGTTTTTTCAAATTAAACACTCTTATACAAAATGTATATAAAATATTGATGATTTTTCTAACATTTTATAGAAGAGTTGATTTTTTTTCAAGGTTTTTCTTAAATCGTATCCTTCAAAATATGAAACTGGAAAAGGTCCGCAGTCTAATCATGTCCTCGTATCAAAATTTTTCTCATAAGCGCCTCGGATGATGAAACCTCCCAGCCTTGTCAGGGAAACGAAATTCATTGTTGAAACACAAGGATGAACGACGCTCGCTCAACTTTGATTTATTAACGAAAAAACGGACGAAACGTGACTTCGAAAGAAGTAGCTACGAAACAAGAATAGTTAACAGATAAGACAGAAACTTTGAGCTACCTGCCCAAAACGTGTATCAATATTCTACGAGGTGATAAATCCTTGACAAGATACTGATATACATATATTAGAGATGGATTAACCGAACTACGCTAATAGCCTAATAAAATATCTAACCAGCTTGCAAAGATTAGGCCTCGTGGGAAGTAAACCTCGCGGCTCTCGTCTCTCTCTCTCTCTCTCTTTCTCCGATTCTCTCGCCAGTCGGCTCGCGTCCGTACGCATATGTATACCTGTATGTATCCGTCTCTCTGATTCTCCTGATACCGAACTTCCTTGGCTAACTAAGTTCTTGGTGAATGCGCTTAACAACCGCGAGCCTTGTCTCGCAGTGCCGTGCCACGCCGACCGTCTACTACCGTATGATTTAACTGAGAACTTTCCAGCCTTACGTGTAAACGCGGTCAAATTAGCTGGATACGTATTACAGCCAATTATTTCGACTTTTCCCAACAATTTGCAACTCCCTCATATATGGACATACAATGGAGCAATAATTGTGAAAAAAGAAAATTTCAAGTCGTTTTCAATTACACACAATGAGTACATTGTATTTATTATCGAGATTGGCGAAACATTCTAAACTCTTGTCGTTCTTCATTCATCTGAATGACCATCTACTACCGTATGATATACAGTGACGTCTATAAATATTCGTACACATTTCGAAACGGTATAAAATTTTTAGTATTGAATCAAAGAACTTTATCTTCTGTGAAATTTTAGAGAGCTTAATTTACTATAGAATGTCTAACAAAATATTAAAAAAACTTGGTATTCATTGAAATCGCGAGGAAAATACTAAAGGACATGGTTCTTAACTTTTTTATTAGGTTCTGTAATAAAAATTGGAAGTGTCTCGTTTGCAGATCTAAGTAAGTTATATGCATGCACAAAGTTTCATAAAAATCGATCAATATTGCTATGCACTATAAGCGATTAGAAATTGAAAAAATCGCAGTTCTCCACGACTTGAAAATCTACGACTGGGATAAATTGAAGAATTTTTACATGTTTCGATATGTCTAACTCCTTTATGGTTTCATGGATTTTTATGAAACTTCACACATTCATATAACACATTTAGATCTACAAACGAGATGTTTGAAATTTTTGCTATAGCCTCCAACAAAAAAGTTAAACATCATGATCTTTTTTTTTTTCTTCGAGATTTCGGCGAATAGTAATTTATTTTAACTGTTTGTTACACATTACATAGTAAACTAAGCCTTTTACAATCCCACAAAAAATTAAGTTAGTTGGCCCCATTTTTTAAAATTTATTCCGTTTTTAAGTGTGTTCGAATATTAATGGAAGTCACTGCAACTGAGAATTTTCCAGCCTTACGTGTAAAAGCAGTCAAATTAGCTGGATACGTATTACAACCAATTATTTCGACTTATCCCAATACAATTTCCAACTCCTTTATGTATGGACATACGTGGAGAAATAATCGTAAAAAAAACAAAATTTCAAGTCGTGTTCAATTACACAAACACACACAAACACGCACACACAATGATTACATTGTATTTATTATCGAGATTGACGAAAGATTGTAAAAACTCGTCGCACGAAACGTTTTAAGGGCCAGAATGATTAAGACACGTCAGAGGTACAAATACGAAGATTACTTCCTAAAATTTAGTGCAACTGAGAAAGTGGAACCTGTTCGGAAACAGAGGTAGACGCGAGGATGGGACGTCGAAAATCCATTTCCCAGATGACGCGGTGGCTTCTCATTTCAAGAAAAAGCTCTGTCCGTGTAGATCGGTACACAATAACACGGTTTGTATAGGCGTTGCCAAATTCCTTCTAACGTCGAAACGCCCCGGCCGCGGATCAATTTCTCTCCCTCTGTCTCATCCTTTAATTGCCATCTTTTACATATTAATCATGAATATTCAAACGGCCGGCGAAATCCACGATCGCGAAACTGGTAATGGAACGGCGAGATTTTCTCGGTTCGCTCGACCCACTTTCCTTTGATGGAAATTATTATTCAATTTAAGGGATCGGGCGGCGCGTGCATAAGCCTTCATTGCGCCCGTTCCACGACGAATGAAAAATTACGCGTGCCGCCCGGTTTTACGCGAAATAAAACGCTGGCCGCCCCGCGAACGTACATTTCATTCATTGAAAACACCGCGCCGGAGCCAGTCGATTGATATTTTATTCATGAGACGCGCAACTAGTTCGGTTCAGCATTTGATCTGTTGCGATCGTCTTTGCTGTGTATTGAAATCTACGACGGCGGTTGCTTACTGCTCGGACATAAAATGCAGNTTGAAAACACCGCGCCGGAGCCAGTCGATTGATATTTTATTCATGAGACGTGCAACTAGTTCGGTTCAGCATTTGATCTGTTGCGATCGTCTTTGCTGTGTATTGAAATCTACGACGGCGGTTGCTTACTGCTCATTCATTTTCGTATTAGATCCTTATTAGATTTTAGAACGTCTTTTCACGATTATCCTCTCTCGTATTTTAGTTTACTCGATTTCTGATTATGTGAACTTAATCGGTTCAACATTATTACGTATTCATTTGATTTTTTATGGAGTTATGAATGATTCAACGTTTGCCTATGCAAAATGGCGCTCAATAGTGACACGACACAAGTGGACACATGTCTTTAGGAAAAATCGACTCGATTAACCTTCGATAAAAAATCAACCGACCCGGAGGTAATCTTTTAGATTGTGTCAAGAGCGCTTAGCTTAGGGAGGTGGACACAAGGTTCGATTTTCCTTTTTTCTCCTCTTTTTCGAAATTAGAACGCGTCGTAGCATTGTATCAGATCTATCGCTTTTTTCCTCATGATCGGACACTATTTTCTGTGTTTTTTGAGCGGAAAGATTCGCGTTACGAACGGATACAGAACGTTACACGGGTTCTCGCTATCGATCTGTAGTTAGCCCGTGAAAAACGTGCCAGGTATCGGCGGATTGAGGCCCCGAATAAATCACGATCGCTCGATTTATTTCGTTACACGATGCGGACTTTTTTTTTTCAAGACGATCAAGGAAACGCAGCTAAAACTTGGCCGCAGATAAATCATTCGCGGCGCGCAGAAAGCGAACGTAAAAGCAGAGTTTGCACAAAGGAAACGATTACGAGAAAATTTTTAGGGATCCTTCCCCGTTTGGATGAATTCCAAACGCGTAGAAAGATTTATCGTGTTCGCGGGCGCCGCGCGATTTTACTGTATCCGGTGTTCCGGGTCGCACTTCCTCTCCCGAATGTTCAAAGTGTAGCATCCCTGTTACTCTTCAATCGAATGCAAACAAACGCGAAGTGTCGGCGGATAAAAGAATTAGTTACCGCCGGAGTTACTTACTCGATTTATGTACTCCCTGCAATTTTTCGAAGCTACCGTCTCAATTGACTCGTCGTCGATTATTCATTATTTATTCCCAGGAATTTGTTACGTTTTAACGAACGAACGTTGATCGAAGATCGAATAAAGCTTTATTTTGAATAACAATGAAATAGCATATTCGCATCTTCACTACCCAAAGGTATTTCAAGTCTTTTTTCGATACACCCACGGGGATACAATTTCGTGGATTCGATTTACCTCCCACGTTCTCGTAAAATCGTGTTGAGTACGATTGTAATAATGCAGCTTCTCGGTTAGGAAATGTATCCCGAAATAAAACCGTAATTCGTAAGTGGCGTACTCCCGTACGTGAAAATCCGTCTAGGGGTCGAAAGCGACTTTGCCGGAGATAAGAAAGAAGAGAAGAAGATACGGGTAGGGGCGAGATACGGCCGACGCACCGGGGAAATTACATCCGGGGATATCACCATTATCGTGGAATATTCTTACCATAAATTCTTTTTCGCCATGCTCGACTATCAGGCTTACCTACTCGCTCCCTCGTTTCAAGGCGACTAAATGCATTAGACCGGTGCATATCAAACGTTGTTCTGTTTCATACATTTGAATTTTTCGCTCAAAAATCGTGAATCACGTCTGAATCAAATTAAGTACAGAATAATTTCAATGAAAATAATTTATATTTCAACAGAATTTATAATAAAGACGTGATTTTATCAGAAGGTATCGAAACATAATTGGACCGTTTATTTTGAAAGTGGTGTAAGTCCATTTTCTCTTGTTTCGAGAAAATTAAAGGTTAGCATATCTGTTTATTAAAAAATTTAGGTAAATTATATGAAGTCTGGCAATGATTATACTGATTTATTAATATGTAATTTGGTTCTATAAATTTGTTTTAGGCGAATTTGACTGAACTATTGTATATTTCCGGGCTGCAAATGGACTTACACCACTTTCAAAATTAGCCAATTGTAAAAGTCGTTTAATTTCAATTTTGAAAAATCAAATACACTTCATATTAATCCAATTTTGTTTACAAATAATAACAAGATATAAAATAGAAGTAGTATTTGTAATTTTAGACGTTCATTATATTGTTAAAATTACAAGATATTGGTAGTATTTACTTATGCTCTACATGTGGCAGTGTTTTGAAATATTCATGATGCACTGGAGGTATATAAGGTAATATCTGCTCGATATATTTATATTTTTCATCAGTAATAGGCATATCTTGGTACAAAGGTGCCAGGGCGATTTTTTCAAATTTTGGCGGCCTTCCAGGACGTATAGCTAATAAATTTAGTTTTATAAATTCTTTGTCCTCCATTAATATTTCATATTAAATAGTATATGGTGCATTTTTGAGAAACCTCATCCATCATATCTGCAACCAATTTACCTTTTCTCCATTAGTGTTCCTTCTTATCTGTTTCTTTTTTATTGCGTTTTGAAGATTTTCTGTTAAAGAGAAATTCTCTCGTTTCATTTCATGTAAAATGAATTTATTATGTTTTCTACGTTGTGTTATCACATCATAATAATTCTGTGATGTGTACAGAAAATTCTTTTTTCGCCATATCTCTGGAAATTGGACTTACGCCACTTTCATAATCAATGATTACGCAATTTCTTTTACCGACCAATTTTAAATTGTACAAAGCATGGGAATTTTTTAAGAAATTAAATACTAACCAGTTATACATAAAAAGTTTACACTAAATCAAGCATAAATTACATAATATCTCATTTTTTTTTAAAAGTGGACTTACACCACTTTCAAAATAAACGGTCCAATTATTGGCCAATATCAATGAGCTAGCATCAAGTATGTTATGTATATATAATGCATAGTATATTAAATAGTGTATACACGATAGTACATAGTAATAGTAATTATACACGAGCTGCGTTTCCTAAATTTGAAGAAAACGACACTTGACAAGCACCAGATCTAGTAACACAGGTTTCGGATTAAACTACTAGTGATCGTTGACAACGGTAGGGTTGCACAGCGTGTCGTTCTGTGAATTTCGTTTAATCGTCTAAAATGGCAAATAGCGGTAACCTTTGAGCAATGCGATTAATTGGAACCGCGTTACGTACAAAGGGAAACTCTGTTACGAGATACTTTGAATACACGCCGGCAGGACGGTCTAATGAGAAATAGTTGTAGATCAAATAACGCTTGATTTTCTGAAAAAATAAAGGAACAAGGTTTTTTTTAATTATTTTATACTGCAGTGAGAATACTTGTAGAATTACATTATTTTCTTATAACACTTTTCTCTCTTTATTGCCAGGTGACAGTAATCTTGAAAATGACGATTCTAGTCTGTGCTCAGCAACGATAAGCTTTTCATACCATTCTTTCTTTGTTCAATCTACATATCTACGACGTGAAAAATGGCTGAGCGTTACTATACTATACGAGGGTGTGTTTACTTAACGATCAAGGCTGCGTGCATAAATTAAACGACACGTGCTACCATTGCCTGGTTGTATCACGTCCATCCAATAAAGGCGTTAATAGAGCAGCCTAAGTGTACCATGATTGCAAGCTAGCGTTGCGAAAATCACCTTCATATAGCTCGGCAGAAAAGTGTAATACAGTCTCCGGTGTTTCTAAGAAGCAAACCAAGTGATTTACTCCGTTTAGACAATGATTTTAATCCCAAGGATAGTTTTGGTACATTTATAAAAAATGGAATACGCGTAAAATGAAAACTTTGATATATAAAAATAGGCGAAATATATAAAAGTGAATGGTTAATGCAATATTCATATGATAAACCAACTGTCTATCTGAAATGCATTTTTGGATTGACAATCATAAATATTTTATTTTGCATAAAAGTCAGTTGACGAGTTACCGGCTTAAAATTTTCGCTGCAATCGCGTGCAATTATACGTGCATACGTAATGTGACTCGGAAATAATTCAGAGGCTCGATACAGTTCTAATTTCGACGGTTCTCCAGCAACAAGTGATGCATCGCGAATGTTATTTTAGTTGCGTATTTTAAAATTGTTCGCTCAAGGCAAAGTTTGTTGAGCTTTCAAAAAGCAGCAAGGTTTAAGTATAGTCAGACCGACGTTCCTAAAAACATCCAGGATGGGATACAATTAAATCATACTGAATCATGCATTGTTCTTAAGCAGTCATGCATTTTTAAATATCGTACACATTTCCTGGAGCAAATATTAATTATTTGATGTAATAACGTCACTTTGTACGAAATAATAATGATATTAATATTTGAACAATTTTTATATTAAGCCGAAGGGTTTATGGCATGAATAGGAACTAATTTGTAATTAAACGTTGGTATTATATCCAAGTTTAATTCTAATTTCACCGTGGAAGACAATGAAGAGACGCTATAAACGAAGAATGAGAGAAGCTGAATAATCAGAGATAATCAAATGACGTCAGATTAGACAGAGTACTACACGGATATCTCCTTCTTTATCGCGTGAACGATATTAGCTCTTCTTACTTTCGAAGCAGCAACGAGAAACTTCGTAAAGTCAACAGCGTTGCCACAAGCGCGAACGAATAGATATACATATGTATGTACGTGTGTATGTTTGTAATTTCCGTGGGGCGTTTGAATTGCGACTGCGAGTGTACGTAGAAAAATCCACGGGATAATCTACATCTAAACGATCTGATAACTTTCTTGAATGGCTGGCTATAGAATGGGGGAACAATGCTACTTTAATTTCTTTTCCACAAGGTACATCCTGTAAACTGTAAGCAGCAGTAATTCCATTGAGACGGCTTACATGAATGAACTGCAGATTTTCACGTAATATAAAACGTTTAAAAAATGAAACCTGAATGGAGATTTCTTTTTAAAAAGTAATGCGCATTGTACTTTTGACGTCCTGGTCGTTTTCTCGCGTCTCACGGTTTCCGCAGATTTAAGATCTCTATAAAGTCCGAAGTTTATTCATGAAACACCGATTTGAAATAAATCAGTGGCCCGGATCGTATCATGTGAAATGAATGCTTTAAGTTGAATTCGTCTTACTTTTCCACCGACTACCGATCGATCCTTCGCCGGTGACAGTCACTTTCGCGAAAGAGTCGAACTCTCTTTCTCAAAGTTAGCCGGAGTTCCCGTTTGTTTTTGCATAAACCGCCGAAACTTGGGTTACGCCGGTGATTTATCTAACGCCCGCTCTCTGATAATGTACCGGTTCCAATCCAGCCGCGATCAAAAAGTCTAATTTCGCGTGCAGAAACGCCGGATTCAGCAACTTTCAACCCAGTAGCAATAATTAAGGCGACTCGTGATTTATAAGCGTTTCTCGGCTTCCTTTCAGGAACGAGTTTCGTAAGTTTTAGGGACCCCTCAGGTCACCAGATAGTTACCCTGCAATATTGCCCCATGAAATATAGCGACACTGAAATTCCTTTTCCCAAGACTGATGCCACCGTTTCATTAGACCCGCCGTCGTTGCCTCGCTTCTACTTTGTCAATGAACACCTCCTTCGGTTTCGTAATTGGAATAACAACCTCCAATTACTTAGTCTTTAATAATAATTTTAAGAAGCGAGGTTCCATGTTTCTCTAATAAATTACATCTACAGGAAATTTCAAGTATTTCCTAATAGTCATTGATATATTAGACGATAAAATGATTAAACAGATTTAATTTAATTTAATTCGATTTCAATTTGTTATGTACAGTAACGTCCATAAATATTCGTACACATTTCGAAATGGTATAAAATTTTTAGTATTGGATCAAAGAACTTTATCTTCTGTGGAATTTTAGAGAGCTTAATTTACTATAGAATGTCTAACAAAAAATTTAAAAAACTTGGTATTCATTGAAATCGCGACGAAAATAGTGAAGGAGAATGTTTTTAACTTTTTTATTAGAGTCTGTAATAAAAATTGGAAGTGTCTCGTTTGCAGATCTAAGTAAATTGTATCCATGTACAAAGTTTCATCAAAATCGATCAATATTGCTATGCGCTATAAGCAATTAAAAATTGAAAAAATCGCAGTTCTCCACGACTTTCAATCTACGACTGGGATAAATTGAAGAATTTTTACATGTTTCGATATGTCTAACTCTGTTATGATTTCATGGATTTTTATGAAACTTCACACATTCATATAACACATTTAGATCTACAAACGAGATGTTTGAAATTTTTGCTAGAGCCTCCAACAAAAAAGTTAAACATCATGATCTTTTCTTTTTTCTTCGCAATTTCAATGAACACCAAGTTCTATAGTAAATTAAGTCTCTAAAATTCAACAGAAGATAAAGTTCTTTGATTCAATACTAAAAATTTTATACCATTTCGAAATGTGTACGAATATTTATGGACGTCACTGTACATGTATGTACATTTTACGCGAAAATCCTAATGCCGAAGTAAACGCGAACCGCGAGCACGAGGAGCATTTCTGAAAGTACACTTTGTGGCCGCGGTAATGCGGGTTCATGGTCTACTAAAAAAAAAAAACAGAAACAATTTTTGCATTAACCGTGATCAGGATGAATCCCACAGAGGCAGCAATATTTAGCGAAAGGAGGAACTTGTTAGGTACGTTATATAATTAAAAAGTCGAAACGGTCGATGCTCGACGAAATAAACTTTGTTCTCCCAAGTCTTCGTGTTGTATTATGGGTCGTTTAATAATTCTCTTCCCTTGACACGGGGAAATTTCATCCGGTAACTCCTCGATAATCTAATTTGATGAAGGAGCAGAGTAGGGATGAAGCAAAACGTTATCTGTTCGCGGATTGCAACGAAAAGTCCCTAATCAGTTGCTGTGATATAACGTCGCGGATTTCTATGCACAAATGCAGTTTCAGATGAAGATTTCTCTTATCATTCGACATCGAATTCATATTTTTGGAGTGTTCAGTTTGCTCGTAAATGGACAAAATCCGGGGTCTAGCGACACATCAGTTCACAAATCCGGAATTCGTAATTCAGAATACGTCCGACTATGATAATTCGATGAGACCGGTATCAATGGTAAACGCATAATATCGAGTTCATCTCGGTAATAAAGGATTCCATTTCTTATCTGTGCGCCTTTTACGGGTCGAACGTTCCACATAAAGGAACTATCCCCTAGTGATTCGGCCCGAATATTCTGTGACAGTGCAAAGACGTACCTTCCATGGAGTTTTTGCCCGGCTACGTGACCGAATTATGAACTACGGCGAAACGAATATTTTATTTCTACGCTGACGTTCCGGGCGTCTTCAGGGGGCTACCTGTTTCATAAGTAATTCGTACCCTTCTTTTGTACTTGGCCGGGCTTCTTGAAATCCTTGAAAGAAGAATGGCCGAGCGTTCGCACTCCATCTATATTTTTTATCCGCGGACGGCAAAATTGGCCATCTTTCATCTCTGAGCCCTCGTGATTCGAAAGCAGAACTATTTTTGCCGTTATCAAAAGACCTCCGGCGTGTCAGATTTATTAATCCTTTTAAGGCGAAAATTCTTTAAAAGCTTCGATTGTGCTAACGCTAAATGAGGCACATAGTTGTTTCCTCGTGTTCCAGCAGCCCCTCGAACGAGTGTCAATTAGTCCTCCGATGACACGAAACTAGTACAGAAAATTGTCTGATATTTTTCTAAACAACCCGCTAACCAGACGTCGTAAAAGTGATTATTTTTTTAGAAAATTCTTAAATAACGAAGATGAAAAAAGAAATATAAGAAAACCTAAGAATTTACGTAGAAAAAATGTAATATACCTATGTACATTATAAAAGACGACTGAAAGTATTTAATAACGAATAGAAACATTTTCTCCGTTGAGGGTATCAACTCTCATCTTTATTCCTCGAAATTTTGTTCATAACTATTTTTCCAGTAGGTTTCCTACTACCACCGTAACTCGGCGACCGCATGGCTCTTTTTGTAGCCTTGCGTAGGAGAATTTACGAAAAGCGAACACGTACACCCTTGTTGCACAAGTCACGTAAAAATCGTAGTGCACGAACGAAACGATTCGTGCGTCTGCAAATAACGAGCGTTTAAAGCCGTAACGCGACGCAATATGACGGGGGACGACGAAAAGTCGGACGGTTTGAAAAGGGTTTCGGCTCTAAGCAAACGTCGATCGCTCCCATCGAGCCGTCTCCCCGTCAATGGCCCGGGGGGGAGGAAAAAGCAGTGACTTCGTTACGGATGTTAATCAAAGGGAATCGTCGACAATCGAGGTGAATTTACTCAACCGGCGACGGAGCCGTGGAATCGTAACACAACGGGGCGAACGGGGATCGGGGAGGCAACAGGGAACTAGTTCCACGCATTGTATAGTAACTGCAAGGCGATGTTATGGATTAATTCTAGCACCGTTTCATTGTTTGAGCCTCGAACTGAGAACGGATTAGGAATTTCGGGTTTGTTGCGCCGCCTCATTCCCGCTCCCGTGAGTTCTTCAGGAAATTACGAGATTAACTGCTGATACGGGTCGAGTATTTATCGCCCGAAGAAAAGTGTTAGAGTGCCTTCACACGGAGATACGGCGGTCGAGATTCGCGGCGCGCGATACGAATTCAACGGGCAGTATTATGCAATCAGTTCAAACTTGATTACATGTACAAAATAAAAAACAAAATTCATGGAAAAGCGTTATGACACAGCCGACTCTAGTATTAGCCGTGCTAAGAGACTTGGCATCACTGTTATTATCATTGGCATCATTGCCCATTAATTCATAAATTGAAGGGGAATATATAAATTAATGAATTGATTTCTATTTAAATTTATTTTAGAATCGGTAAAAATATGAAAATTAATTTAAAGTAATAGATTGTAGGGATAATATTATGGAAAAGATAAATTTTCATTTAAATTGATTTTAAATAGGTATAGTATAGGAATTTTTCATTAACTTATAAATTGAAGGGGAATATATAAATTAATGAATTGATTTTTATTTAAATTGATTTTAGAATCAGTAAAAATATGAAAATTAATTTAAAGTAATAAATTAACCTCTTGGATACATTTGACGTCTGAGACACGTCATTCACTTGTGTTTGTTCTAAACATATTAATTAATTTATTTTTGTTTTGCAATTCTAATTACTTGAAGACATCTTAATACTACATATGTCACCAATATTTTAGAAATAAATAAATTCTTACGTAAAATGTACTGCTTTTACATACAACTCCAAGCAACCAAAAATTATATCCGTTCCACATGCAAATATTTTCTCAAATAAATCCGTACTCAAAGAGTTAATGGCGGAATCGGGAGTCCTATTTTCACGAATGACAAAACTGTACTCTCGATTACAATTAACGTTTTCTTTAGTATATAATTATATTAATTTGTAATATTTGTCATCAATTATGTATAACAAAGATATAAAGATTATAAATATAGCAAGCACAAGTGATAAAAGTGTCTCGGATATTTATAAATGTGTTATTCATTTCATGGACTCTCGGGACAGTTTTGTGTTGTGATTGATTATATTTGAAATATTTACGGTCTTTTTAGGAAAATGTGAATGTGAAGGATGATAAAACAATGTGTAAATTAAATAGAAACGTTTAGAAACCCATTGAATGAATTATAAACGAATGAAATACCCAAATAAGCAGTATTAATGATGTAATGTCAAAAAAGGTTACGTGGATATGTGAGAAAGTTGTGAATAATATGTAAAAATGTTGTACGTATATTAATGTACGTCACTATAAATTAATATAAATAAATAAATCTTCCCTTATTTCATTATTTTTGTTTGAATATTATGTATATGTATTTTCCTTGGAGGATCATTAGAAGTAAAGAGACAAACAGAGACAGAACATGAAAAACCGAGAGTCTGAGAGAGACAGATTGAGAGTCTGCTGGGAGTTCGAAGTTGATACTCTGGTTCTACTATAGGAAAACCGGAGCCGTGGTTATGATTAAAATGTTTGGTCAATGTCTCTTACTTCTGTCGTTTTCATGAGGAAGAACAGGGATAAATATGTGTAAGTAAAAATTGTGAATCGCGATTTCTGCGTCTCCGTGTGAAGGCGTCTTTAGATGTTCGTCGGCATTGCGTTTTTTCCAACTCCGAACCAAAGTGGTCCATCAACCTTGGGAAATTGGTATTCGACTCGTAGCGACGCAGGGTTGGTACGTGATCGAATTATCAAGTGATCGCGACGCAAAGTTTTTCTCCCTTCCCTGGCCTTGTTCTAGGGGAAGGTGGATTTTCCGAAAAAAAGTTCGAGAGTATAAATACGGTCGATGGTTACGTGTAAGCTTGTTCCTTTTTTATTGAATTCTTGTAGTCCTGTTAATACTTCGTACACTTTGCATAATAACGGAGAAACTTCCATTCATAAACGGCGAGGTGAAAAATACCGGCAATATCAATGCTACGCGGGACAGAAGATTGCGAAAATGAAATTTTATACATTTTCACGTGGCCACTCGGGAGCGACGCGCTGGTCTTGAATAACAAATGTGAATTACGCGAATTTTCTGACGGCAAGGGGACAAACGGAAAAACGCTTTGTTAAGCAGAATAGAGTATGAAGTCATATTTTTACTGTCGCGTGGCCGTCGACGTTTACTTTTCGCCGCTTGTAACTGGAACTGCGAACACGTTGTCCACGTCCCAGGGGTTCCATTCTTTATGAACATACAGCGGTAAGAATGCAAAAGAAATTAACTTGTCGTTGCCTCGAGAGGAACCTGCTGGCACAACAGTGATGAAATATTCATGGACGTCGATAGGAGAGCAATACTTTACGTACGAAACGCCGACTGCCGCGAAATCTTCTGTCTTACGAGACCGGAAAAGCCTCGCGGGCAATCTCTCACATTTTTTATTGTGACAAATCGCGATCTCGCTCGAAGTATTTTTGTTCTTAATGTCGCGTTGCGAAATTTCATCGTTCCCATCGATATGTGTCTTAATAAAGTGAAGAGCGAAGCAATCGTGTACGTGGGAGCGTACATTTTTAAATTCCGTTTTGTCGCGTGGTCTCCGATAACAAAATTAAATATTTTAATCGGAAATAAATTCCCAACTTTGATTCTAAACTTGGAACTTATATCGGTCGTACTTTCGCGTACACAATTATTGATCGTGAAAGGAAACAATCGAGTTTGCTCGGGTCGAATAGACGTGAGCCGTTCTCTTTCCCGTTCGCGGAGCAATAATTTTCCCAAGGGCGACAATAATTTCAGTTTGCCAGTTTCTCTTATCATAGCTTCGAAACACAAAGCGTCAACTTTGAAATTTTGATTTAGAATACGATTTGAAAGTCGGCGAATTTGATGGGAGACAAAATGTTATTTCCGGGTAATGCGTGAACTTTCTTCAATTGAATGAAAGTAGTTTCGAGGTTTCTCAATTCCGGATACCATTTGCCGGAATTCCCCGGCACCTTAGGAAATACAGGCGCAACAAGGCAAAAGGAATAAGGCCGGGGAAAAATATGCGACCGGGCAAAGCCGTGGGATTAGATCCAAAAGAAAACGGAGTCTCTGAAAATATCGCGAACTAGAAAGTCATTTGCCGTTGTATCGCCGGATGTAATCCGCTTCATAATTTAATTCCCATATCGATAGAGGCAAAGAAAAGAAAAACAGGAAATGGCTTTATCCCCGTTATTCTTCCCACTTTGTTTTCAATATTTAGTGCGTTAAACCATCTTCCATTTTGCTAAAGGCTAAAAGGATTTTACTTCAATTTGAAAAATATTTTAATTAGTTAGTGCGCTCATGGGAAGCAGAATTAAATGACACACATTACGTTGAAAATGAAATGCACTCAGATACAATCTCCCGTTTGGATTGCATTCTTATAATTACATGTATTCATGCACGGATTTACATTAATATAATATATGTATAGATATACTGTTCACGATTTGTGTAATGCCATTCAAACTTTTCATACGATTGAAAAGATTTGTACGACACGAGAGTTACAATACGCGGAGGTAACAAAAGTATCGGCAATCGGTCTAAAACGGGGAATGTTTCGACGGGAACTGGTTGGAAAGAAAATGTGTCGTTGCCGCGACGATCTATCGGTTGATGCGGCCTGTCGAAACGATCTATGACGGTGGAACTCGCAACGATGGGGCCATATGTCGATAGGAAATACCTGTCGGCGAAACAATCTATCCGACGAAAGTGTCGAATGACGAAAAACAAAGCATCGAAAAAGCAAAAAAAAACGAAAACACTTATCATGACAAGCTATCAGTTGTCGGGCACGATTTGCCGGCGAGTTGATTGCGGGGCCGACGCGACGCATACATACGCGCGTCCTCTAGAAACCGTTCTTTAACGCTCGGCGTTCAGCTTTATGCGCGCGGCCGGATTAAAAAGTTCCCCCGAAGACAATTCTCATTGAAAAGTATTTATAGCGACGCGGGCGGAGAGGGACGGCGAACAAATTTATTAACGGTAAAGGAACGGCGAAAGAGAAAAATCGACCAGAACAAATCTTGATTCTACAGTATCGTTCGACAACTTTTCTACCGCGATACGAGAAAAGGAATTGGTAGTCTCTCTGCCGTTACTTTCTCGCGTTCGTTTTTCCACGGACTTCCTCGCGGAATGGTCTCAGTTAAATTTACGTCGCTCCCAAAGGTACTCGCCCCTATTAATTCAGCTAACGTTCTCCCGTAACTCTTCAATCGACCTAATCGCTCGAACAAGGTATTCGTCGTTCGCTAATATCGTTTCTATCTGCAATTTTATTACACCTTCGTTTAAGAATTATTACGATGATCTGCGGAATGGAGGAACGATCCGTAATGATCAGACGCTATTAATGCCTCGAGGGAAGTAAGAAAAATAATGGGAGAAGGAAATTTCTATATCTTTTAACAAGAAAGGTAACGACGTCTAAAGATGAAATGATTAGGTCGGAATTCTATAAAACATTTATTCCATTGGAAAAGCGTATTTCACGTAATCTTACAACTTGCATTAATTATTGACATTTTTATGCATAACACAATTTTCTACTTTCTATTTATAAATTAATAAAATTCGGAGTCTGCAAATTATGATGAAAATGGCATTTTCGTTAAGGTGGTCGTTTACTAACTGTAGTACACTGAGAAAAACGAAGCCACAAAATTCTAACAATATTGTATTTTTTGTTGTATATTTGAGTCAAAATTACTATATTTGAATAGTAATCTTGAACCATATTTGGATTTAATTAATGATTGCTCAATTTTAAGGAAAAATTCGTCTGTATGCTTAGTATAATTTTTACTTATTGAACTCAAAGGGAATTACCGAATTATATAATAAAATCTTTAATCTATATATGAAATAATATAAATCGCATGTAGTTATATAAAGTAAAGTAATATAAGGTAAATTTAGAAACTGAATATTAGAAATCACTAACCAGGGATAGTAAAAATTAGTAACTGTGGATAGAAATTATTACTACTGTGTAGAAATTACTATATGGATTTGTAATAAATACAAAAGGAACGTATTTATTACTCAAAGAAAGTATTTTTTTTGTACTATATTTCAATTTTTGCTAATCGTCAGACCACCGTTTTTTCAGTGTAGTTAAAATAAAACTCAAATAAAGAAAGAATTAATAAAAATATGCTTTCTATAGTAAAATTCTAAAATTATTATTTTATTATGATTTTTAAGAAAAGAAATGTACTAATTGATGTAATTAGTTTTTCAAGCATTATCTTGAACAAATAGTACTTTTGAAGATGAACACACGACAACGACGTAATCAGGTGAGACAATACGAATGAGAGAGATACGAACATAGACACATGTCCGTATGAAAAATTATTATACGCGATTTCATTTTGTAACGCATATTGCTTTGCTACTAAACGGGCGCGTCTTCTGAACTTCAGATATATTAATGTACAGTTATTAATCTACCTTCCATTCATTTTTTGTTTGAATCTGTGTTATAGAAATTATTTTACAATCAAAAGAATCTCTGTTTTTCCATCGGCTGCCATAAGCCCTGTGTTAAGATAGTAGTGTCGCTACCGTCAAGTCAAATGAGTGTATCCTTACATTTGACTAGTGTAGTTTATAGATATCGTAACACCGCCTATAGCAGATAGATTCGCGTCACTGCGAGACCGCGATTCCAGGACTGTTTTTATAGCGAGTTGTTTACAAAATCTAATTATTCAAATAGCGCTTCAATTTATTTTACGGTGTTGCTAGATCGGACGGCGAGGCGTGAAAATCAATAATTTATTATATTTATACATACTAAATTAATAAATGTATGCAATCAACATCTTCCTTTAGATATCAACTAATACCTTGTCAAATTTTATTTAATTCTGAACGGTAGTTTTTGCGAATTTCTATCTGAAACGCTTCACAAAAGTTTAACTAGGTTACTTTTAGCCTATAATTGATCAGTATACGAAGTTTTATCAAAATCTGAACGGTAATTCTAAAACAGACACTACTACCTTAAATGATACGCAAAATCGCAAACTTTAAGTGTTCAGATCTAGCAAACTAAACGGTAAACTGAACTCGTATTTAACAGAGATGCGTATTAAAATGTATATTTTCAGTTTTCAAATTTATATGGCGATCTGTGTTGTTGTTATTTTTGACCGTACCACCTTTTATTCCAATATCGAACGAGTTCCTTGGAAAACAGGAACGTTCGAAAGGAATGGAAGACGGTATGTAATAAGTGTGCACGAAATCGAATCGAGTATGGGGCAAATTGGCAAACGATGGTATCGCGGTCGAGCCGATCGGAGATCTCCATAGTAAAAACGGCAACGGGAGAAGCCAATAAGCCGGAGGAAATGGCACGTCCGTAGCGTATTACGAGTACAATACGGTAACGCGTGGCCTGTTGACGTTCCCAGCGATATAATTTCCTGCAAGAACACCATCTCTGGCCGGCGATAAGCGGTGTCGTTCGAGGGAGAACGAAAGGCGAGCCCGGGTGATCGACCAAATTATGTCTCGTTCAAGCGAGCGGTCCCCGGCTTAATCGAGCCTGCCCTGTTCAGATCGAATCTGCCCCTCTAACGGACTTATCTAAATGGACCGAAAGTCTTTCACCGCGTGTATTGGACGTCGCGTATCACGCTCCGATCAACAGATTCCTCCGATCGAGTATAATAGTTCCGCGTCGAATGTACAATGATTAATGGGCACGTCTAATAAAAATGGTCACTGGCGAAGGAACGGGTCGAGATCGCCGTATTCGATAACTCCCATAGAGGTGGCACTCGGTTAAAAACTGAGTTACCGCGCAATTTACGTGGCGTTTTGTCGCGTAATCATCGTCGATCTCCGGGTAGAAACGGGACACCACAGTTCCGCGGCCAGCTTTTGTTCTCGACCTCGTGTGTGCTCTAATGCGTCGCGATGGAATATTAAATGCACGGAGAGCAGTTCTGTTTTCGCCGCCTTTCGTTCTCGCGCGCTATTCTTCTTCCCGTTTCTTCGCCCGCGTCGACACGGTATAATTATTCCGTTTATCCCACACGAAAACGAGGCTCCGCTCCGTTCCGTGAACGCGAACGTGAACGTGAACGTTATTGTGAAACGCTCGTGACGCGGTCACGGCGGATCTAAAATACCGACGAAGTATTTAAACTCGGTTGGATAAACGAATTTAGAAGAAGCCCGCTGGATTAAACGCGGCCGTTCTGTTTGAAAAATAAACTGGAAAACAGCTGCAGTTTGCACGGCGAAACTATCACAGGGTAGCAGGGCGCGATATAAAGATATTTACGGTCGAATGCAAATGAGTTTTAGGCGAACGTGAACGAGATTAAAATGTGTCTCGGGGGAGATCTTATTTTTATCTTATTGTTCCGACGGGGCTCTCGGCGAGCTTTTAGGATAATGAAACATGAGCAAGCTGCGTTCGATAAATGATCAACGAAACACTTTTGAATTCTGCCGAACTTCGAGAATCAGGTGTCCCGAACAGCTGACAAGATGTTCCTACTCGCAATCAGCAGATCCTTATGCATTTCGTTTCTACAATTTTCATTTCTTATGTGCTTGTATATAAAAAAATAATTATTCGATCTGGGAAAATTAAGTAGTTCTTGTGACATCACCAAATTAAATGGTTCATACCAAATTGGCTGTTGCAATGACCGCACGAAGAGTCATTGTGCCACTCCTCAGAGCAGATGTTGCTATCGAGTTTGATATGCGGATTACGATTATTGCGTTTCATGCACAGACGATCTGATAGTTTCGGGCATAGCTATACGTATAGGCGGGCTAATAGATTGGCTCCCCGTGGGCCGTTCCTAAGGCTAGGGGCCAGGTCGATGTGAAACACTTGTTGGATAGCAGCAATCTTCCTGATAACTTAACAGCCAACTTACGCAACACGTATAATCAATATTACAGAAACGAGCCATTTCTTGTTACTCGTGTAACCTTGCCCAACGTTACTTTACCCACCAGAAGTGAACAAGAATAGCATCTTGCGCTGCAGCTAAGAACTAGACGATTATTCGCTCGCTTGCTCCTGATCTTCATATTTTCCAAGAATATTTGGAAAAGATTTGCTAGCATCAGATTTACATAGAAATATTATAATAGAATAATAAAAGGTATAGTTAATAGAACAAGTAAATGAATTTTAGCTTGCCTTTCCTTGTACTACACTGAGAAAACGGTGGTCTGACGATTAGCAAAAATTGAAATATAATAAAAAAAAATACTTTCTTTGAGTAATAAATACTTCCTTTTGTGTTTATTACAAATCTATATAGTAATTTCTACACAGTAATAATAATTCCCAGTAAACAAGAAATGTTAGATCAACCTTTTAAAATATTGATTTTATGTAAATGATATAAACGTTACGACGTGATGTTTTATAAATATTTTAAAAATATTATTTAATAATGTTACTTCATAATGNTTTCTTGTTACTCGTGTAACCTTGCCCAACGTTACTTTACCCACCAGAAGTGAACAAGAATAGCATCTTGCGCTGCAGCTAAGAACTAGACGATTATTCGGTCGCTTGCTCCTGATCTTCATATTTTCCAAGAATATTTGCAAAAAATTTGCTAGCATCAGATTTACATAGAAATATTATAATAGAATAATAAAAGGTGTAGTTAATAGAACAAGTAAATGAATTATAGTTTACCCTTCCTTGTACTACACTGAGAAAACGGTGGTCTGACGATTAGCAAAAATTGAAATATAGTACAAAAAAAATACTTTCTTTGAGTAATAAATACTTCCTTTTGTGTTTATTACAAATCTGTATAGTAATTTCTACACAGTAATAATAATTCCCAGTAAACAAGAAATGTTAGATCAACCTTTTAAAATATTGATTTTATGTAAATGATATAAACGTTACGACGTGATGTTTTATAAATATTTTAAAAATATTATTTAATAATGTTACTTCATAATGAAGTTGCACGCAACATTAAAAACAACATACTTTATAATATTATCATGTTACTGAAAAACGTTATAGTAACCTTGTGGCAATGATTTCTTGCTTATTGGGATTACTATCCACAGTTACTAATTTTTACTATCACTAGTTAGTAATTTCTAATATTCAGTTTCTACATTTTCCTTATATTATTTTACTTTATATTACTACACGCGATTTATATTATTTCATACAGGGTGGTCCGGAATTCGTAGTACAACCGGGCAGGGGATGATTCTACGTTAAAAAATAAGGAAATATTTTGGTATAACATTTTTTCATTCGGCACTCCGATTTCGAGAAAATCGGTTTTGAACTTTGAGAAATCTTAGTACGATGTAGTACGTTTTGTGTTGTAGCATTTTGATACTAAATGTAAAAAATATAAAGTATAACAAAGAATAAAAAATAAGTAATCAACAAAAACACTTTGTAATGTATTATCCACACGATCATCAATATTTGTAAACACTGATCCGGACAGAGACACAATCAGCAGGGAAATACACGAGCAAATTGTACTAAATCGTACTAAGATTTCTCAAAGTTCAAAATCGATTTTCTCGAAATCGGAGTGCCGAATGAAAAAATGTTATACCAAAATATTTTCTTATTTTTTAACGTAGAATCATCCCCTGCCCGGTTGTACTACGAATTCCGGACCACCCTGTATATAAGATTATTCATATTAAAGATTTTATTATATAATTCGGTAATTTCCTTTGAGTTCAATAAGTAAAAATTATACTAAGATATGTACAGACAGAGATATACTAAGATATATACATACAGACGAGTTCTTCCTTAAAGTTTAGCAATCATTAATTAAATCCAAACATGTTTCAAGATTACTATTCAAATATAGTAATTTTGACTTAAATATACAATAAATATTGCTAAAATTTTGTGGCTTCGTTTTTCTCAGTGTATAGGCAGTCTTCTTCCAACGAGTTTGATTCAATAGCTTCTGCATATTTAGTTTGCGTTTCGTTCCAGGAGGAAACGGAGTATAATTAAACTGTACAATTAAAACAGCAAGGGGAAGATAGCGATTACAAATGGAGGGCTCGATTATATAATCTAGCCAAGGAGAAGGAAAACGCGAGGCGAAAGAAGCTGAAGTAAAAGTATACAGCAAACGACACGCATGGAATCAAGTCGAACTACTTTTTAAACTATTTACACTGTTGAGTTCATGAACGAGTTCTAGAAATCGCATTAGAAATTGGATCGGGTTTTAGTGAGAGTCTTGGTACGGTTTCTTCGCGCGAGGTTCTTCCGTGCTGTGCAATCCGAACGAATTTCTACGCTATAAAAGACTCTATAAAATATATCATTTGGATGCTTTGCACACGCGCCAAGTGCAGATGAATAGCCGATTCGATTTCGAGTTTACTCGCGATACGATCTACTTCCACTGCGCGTGTGGCGCCGATGGACTAACAAGACTAACACGTATTTTTTCCTAATGGTGTCATCGTTTCATTTTACTAATGCAGAAGATATATATAGTTCTTCAATAGAAATAGTTCCGTGAAATTCGTGAGATTACTGTTGGAATTCGCGTGGAATCCGTAAATCTGAAAGAAACGCGACAATTCCTTGGCACCGATTCGGTTTTAATGGTTTCTTCCCCGAAAGAAATGTTCGATGGAAAATGCGAGTTTCCCCCCTGTAATCGCTTGTTTTTCCAAGTGAACGGTCCTTGACAGTCTCTCATCCGAGAGAACGGTTGGACGTAATGTGGTCGTATTCTAAAGGTAGGAAGAGGAAATAGAGGAAGCTATTTAAAAGGTTCCGATCGATGGAAGCTAGAAATTCGATTCGGATCTTGGAAAAAGAAACCGTTAATTTCGAAATCCCATTATCGAGGCTAATCCTGGCCGCGATATAATGAACATAGTTTTACCCGGGTGAAACTGGCTCGTTTTATCGATGAAAGATATCAGCCACAGGGAAGACATTCTGCTCCGCTGTTCGCTAGTTAAATTTGCTTTACTGGCTCGTTCGTACCAGCCATTGTCCATGGCAACGGTAAACCATGTAGTAATTTTACACTCTCTGCCTTCGTCTAATATTTCCCTTTTATTCCACGGGCTTTCGATCAGTTCGCGCGAAATAGAACGTTCACGGTAGTTAATTAAAAAAAAGTATGTGTTCCAGATAAATATTTTGTTCGCTGCAATATGCATTTTTTATATTTCCTATATTTTCCTGCGCCACGTCCAGCGTTTCTATTTTCACGCACGAAATCCGCAGCGTATTTATTAGAGTTATCTACGATCGCGTTCGCAATTATTCAAACGTGGATCGTATACTTCGTTTCAGTTCCACTGAAAATAATTAAGAAGGAAAAAGATTGTGGATTGAAAAACTGGAATTTTAACGGCGGTTTTTTATTATTTTGCGAAATGTTAGTAAATACGGCGTGTTGAATATTTGCGCTTCGAATGCCGCTCGTTTCAACACGTTACTAATGCAACGGCCAGGTGTAGTTATCGTTATCGTCGAAATGTCGACAACGTAACAGAATAGCTGTTAGCTCAGTATTTACAGAACGCTGTGAAGTTCTATAATGAAAAATTCTATTTGACGCTCCGTTAGTCAATTAAACCCGATCAAAAATTGTGCCTTCGGGTTCTCTTTAAAGATCGACGAAGATTAGATTTGTAGGAGGACACAGCAAGTTAAAGCAAACGACAATAGAGGGAAGAAAATTCTCGTGTAAATGTAGTTACGTTTATTTGGCTTGCGAGCAACTTGGGAACAGCTCTTGACTTCCTGTTTATTTTATGTTGTCCAACTTCCTCGCGGTACAACAAAGCGGTCCACATTTTAAATAAATCAGCATAGGAGACTTGGAAATTTTGGTGAGTGTAATACACACGAGATCGATTATTGACACGGTTGCTCTGGCAAGTTTCTTCAAATCATTTGACTTTCGACGGAGATTTTCTGTGTCAGCAAAATCCTCTACCTCTGATCTTATCCACGATCGTTATAAATAGACTGCAGATTTTATGCAGTTATAAGGAGGTCGAATATGCAGAAATCATTATATTCTTCGCGTAATTTGTAACATTATTTAGAATATTAAGAACTGAATGCTAGTTTTAATACTTGAATGATAAAATGTATTATTTAAACTGGTACCAAGTGTTTTATTTTGTAAATATGAGATTGGATGCAATCTTTATACATCAAAGACAAGCAGAACATCGACTTTAGTTTCATTTCATTTTTTCAGCATTTTTCAACTGTATTTAAAATACTTTACGTGTTTTCAAAGACAAAGGATCGGTCCCATTAGTTCGAAACGTTTTATTTGAAACTGAAAAGTTACTTAGGGCAGAAGCAACGGAAATTAGTGAATTCCAACAGTTAAAAAGTGGATCGGGAAGCATCTTGAGGGACCTAGCTGCTCGCAGACAGGTTCGTGAAAAATGAAGAGGGAATGTTAAAATTTCACGTACAAAGAAAACCTTGACGTGGCATTATCTTCAGTGCACTCGAATCCATCGACAAGTTCCTATTCTCTTAGCACCTCATTCAACTCACTGACAGAGCAATAAAGTTAAGCAGAACGTGCGCCAATCCATTTGCTACGAACGGTCAGCGTGGCTCGCCGGTCAGGGAGAGGCCTCGTTCGCGTGGCATGCCCCCGTATCGTATCATTATTGACAGGCAGGCGTTGCATCGCTGGCTCCATTCATAAACGAGTCTAAATAATTATTCTGGATCGAAAAGTTTGACAAGTACTCGGAATTATCAGCGAGTGTGTATGATTCGAGTGAAAATACGCGTGGCTGTTCACTGGGTTTAAAAAATGTACTCAATCTGATTAATCAGGGGTAGCTCGTGTTACGGGGATGTAAAATGACCCATTAAACGTTGAAGTTGCCGGTGACGTTCAGTCATTTTTTACTTTCGTAAACGTGGCACGCGAGCACGGGGGCAGAAAGGGAAGTCGTAGCTGACGGACAGCCGCAATAAAAATAAATCAGCCTGCTGCCTACGAGAAGAGGGTCACAGTATTACAAAGGGTTAAAGTGTCGTGGCTCTCATCGAGGAATCCCGTAGGAGGAAAGAGAAAATGTTACCGAGGCCGGGGGAAGTTGGTCCCTTTGTGACATTATTTTTCTTCCTCTCCCGCCGATGGCCGTAGCGTTTCCGCGCGGTTACTCCCTGCCGTTCGAGGAACTTTCACGATTTTAGTACGTATTAACGATCATGAAAAGGGACTCGTTTGGCTTCTTTCGCTCGCCACTCGATCCTCAAGGCTTCTCTTTAGAAAAATTCACTTTGAAAATGCGAGGGAAACCGGAGATCGCGATATTAATTTCCTCTGGTGGGCTCGCAGTGACGTAGAATGTATAAACATCCGGTAATCCTTTCGTCTCGAAAAAGCTCCCTTTACGGTTTAATCGATCGCGAAATACGTGCATATACTTGGACGCCTTTTTTTCCCGATCTACACGTACGCGTACTAACCGTGCACGTGGGCGCGTTCGCGTTATTAAGCACCGCCTTTTATTACATCTTCCAAACGTGTAATCGTCTGTTTTAAAGTTTGACAAACTCGCGTACTAACGAAAACAAAGCGGGCTTGAAATATGCACCGCCAGATAAAAGTGCAGAAAAATTGTTTAAAATTACGTTTGAATTTTGCACGGGCCCATTTCCCAGACAAATAGGATGACGGAAGTTGCAAATTTTATGAAGTGTTGCGTACGAATACTTATGTAACATTTAACAAGCAGAGGGTTCCATTAGTACGCGGAGTGCATCGCGCACAATTATTTACAACTCCCCGCGTCAAAAGTGAAAAAGCGAAAAAAAAAGACGGATCGACGTTTTTAAACGGCACTTCACGGCGTCGGTTGTATTTATGCGTGTAAAAGCGATGTTTTCGAGAAGTAGGTTTCCCGCGCGACCGGTAAACGACTTTTCAATTCCTGATAATTTTCTGAGAAAATATTTGTCTCCATTTCCCGAGATATTGTCCTTGGCTTACTGTTTTGCCTTCAAAGAGATTTTGTTTACGAAACGAACTGCAATTTAGCCGAGGTCGCAGCACACGCGAGGCAGCTCCTAAGATCTTCTAGGGCGCGCCGGTGTAACGATATCGGAACTTGGCCTATTATCCGAACTGCGATATTGGAAGTTTCACGCGTCTCGTCGTTGTATCTCGTATAGTCGCCACATGGCGCGGTCGAATTTCCCGATCCGAACGTCGTGTCATCGTTCCCGGAAAACTCGGATTAATTTAATGCCGGATCGTTTCACTCGTTAGAATAATCGACGTTTATTAAAAGGTTTATCGTAATGACCGAGGCTCATGTAACACGCGGAGCGTTTATTAATGACGACCGGAAACACGCAGGCACGCACAACTGTGTATTACACTAATACCCCGCGGATTCGATCGGGATCGATTTTTTCTTCTTAGTTTAATGCTCGCTGCTGTGGCCATCGTTAAACTCCGTCGGCATTACAAACACATTAACTCCACGCGACGCGATGCGTAATTAAACGGCGGTCATAACGCGCGGCCAGGATTTAAACAGTAAACGTAAAACCGTAATGAATGTGCTATTAAAAAAATCCACTATAAGGAACATCTTTTGATGAAAGATAAAATGCTTCTTACGTAACGTGGATTAGTAGAGGAGAATCCGAATCCTTCTAGTATCTTAGAAATGATCTCAGAACGTCGTGCTATTCAGGATACGCGCATTTGGTTGGTTAGCTTCCAGCTTCGAGTTACATTACGGGATCTGTTTACTATGGTACGAAAATGGATGCTCCCTTTCATGAAATAGGAAAGATCGTTGAACAGTGTGAGCTTTGAAATAGGAAACCCAAGAAAATTGGTCTGTTACTTCCATATTTTATTTCTTATAGTTACGTCATAAGTTTGATCTTCCTGGTATATTATACTCTATAGTGTTTGATTTACGCAGCTGATATTTCATTCTAATGCATGTTCCATTCTCGTCCGACAATATGCATAATGAAAATGATTAGAGAATCAAATTACACGTGGGTTAATCTGCGACGCATTCAGAGTGCAAGTCTGACCATTAGTCTGGAACTACTTCCTCCTTTACCTGTTGCCGCTTGAAACTCCATGCCAAAAAATTTTGGCGAGGCGCGATCGCGACTGATACGTCGGTCTGTCGCTTAACTTGATACACGGAATTGCCAGACGTAATCGCTATCGGGATCGAACAATATCGGCTTTAAGAAGTTCCGATCCTATTTCAAATAATTACTAAGCTTTCTCTCTCTCCATTTATTGTTGAGGACCATAAATTTTTCAGTTGCACCAAAGGAACGGTTTTTCATTGTGGAATTCTTCATATGAAATTGAATTTGTCCAAAATGGAAGAGAAATGTCGAACGTAATTACTTCAATGAGCAATTTCGGCCGAAATTAGAGTCATTTCTCTCGTAACTGTTCCACGGAAATCGACAAAGTTCGCGCCGATATTTCTTGCGTTATTGAACTTGAAAGAATTAGAGCACAAGAACATCATGAATTAGTGGTTAAAAAAAGGCAAGCTCATATGTGTCTATAATTATGAAAGTTGTCTAAGTCATATATTTCTTGTTTCGAGATATTTAATGGATTACACGAATTCTACTAAATGAATTCCATATAATGTTGAAATAACAATTACTATCTAATGGTTCATTTTTCACAATATCACGAAAACTACATTGAATTAATTTAGTTCAAAGTAATGTGATCTGAAATAACTAATAAACTCATCTTTTTTTCAATTTTGACTTAGACCACTTTCATAATTATGGGCACATATTGTCAATTTAGATAGTTCTAAAAATTATTGATATCGGTAATGTGATATTTACATCAGTCGAACGAATGGTGATCTTCGATAGTAAAGTATTCTCGGAGATTTCATATCGTTTTCACAGGACAATAGAGAAATGGATACGTCTCATAATACATTATTATGATAATAAAGGAAGAAATAACTTCCGTATCCGTATTCATTTGTTCGTGCCTATTGTACTCCGGTATTCTGGAAATGGCAACTGTCCCCGGGATAGTAGCTTCGGTAGGCAGAAGCATCCGGACGGATCGTGCCGTGCCGCGCGGTTACGACAGCGTTTTCCAAGGGCCGAACGAATATCGGCTTTCATCCGCACACATTTTCGATACAATGCGATCTGTAAGGTCGTGACTCAATACATTTACAATTCTTATTTTGGATTACGGTCAATGCGGCCGATTCAACCGCAGATATTGAACGTCCCACCCGGTTCCGTCCCACAACTCATCGAAAATCTGCGTGAAATTCTACGGATACTGCTGCCACATAATTTACTCGATCGTCCGCGAAATTGTCTCTCCTATTTTATATGTTCCACTCCCTATTAGACACTGGAAAATATTCGCGCGGATTCTTTTTGAATATAATTCCTGAGTTTTGATTTCGAAACACGAAGTAACATTTGATCTCGCATACTGAAAAATTTGAGGTACTTCGAATCTCTTGAACCACTTTTGTGCGGTTCTGACACTAACAGCACCTTCAGTATTTTAAACTCGTAAAGAATAGAAGCTTGAATTTTCAGCTTTTCAATTCACTGCTTACTAAAAGATGAAACGATTAAATGATTGAAAACCATAGAGTAATTATATTAACAAAATCAACTTCATGACATATTTGTCTATCGATAAAATTTGTCATACTAATGAAACAACTGTTCGATCTTTTTCTGGTACATAATACTTTCTCTGGGTTGTTTGAGTTCTTGTAGGGAAAAATAAATCAATTCTAGTATAGATCAATAGTTTTCCTCCGGGGGGAATTATATATGTATACTACATGCAGTGTCCTCTTTTCTAAATTCTCCACGCGAAGGCTAATTCTAACTACCGCTGGTTAATTCATCCGTTCTCTAAATATAGTCGACATTCCAAGCAATTTGCTCATCGGACTTTAACGTTTAAAGAGCACATATTCTATTTTCAGTGCACACAACAGCCTTTCCCTTTCATTATACATACCGATACTTACAATGAAAGGGGACGATCGAAGGTTCTAAATTGAATTTCATATTTCAGACTATCGTGTATCTGTACGATAACTAGACAAGTAGGTCAATAACTAAATTAAAAATGTGTGTGAAAATTAAAATATTATTGGTCTACAGAGTATAGGATTTTTACCCGAATCGTATTACACTTCCAAGTAGTAAAAAAATCTGACAGATATTCCAAATTATGATATCAATTAAAAATCGTACTAAATCATTAAATAAATTACACAAATGGTAATCACATAATAAATCGCATCAAGTAATCGCAGAATATATATTACGATATTTAAAGGATTAATAAATTTCATTTTTTAAATTGATATGCAATAAGTTACATCAAAATCCACAATCTAATTATGATTTGTATAAAAAATTTTGTACGCTTCCATCATCATTTCAGGTAAGATTGTTGCCCCCGTTTCGTTTGCAATTAAATAATCGGTGAAAATGGTTAGTCCTGAAAGCTCGGCTTAATCTAATTTAGGCAAAGCGGAACACCGAACGAAGGTTGCGGTAATTCTGCGCCAGATACTCGACGCTTGAATTAGCATTCGGATTAACATTGGATTACAAGACACCGTGATAACCCGGAACCTTATCTTAAGAGGCGCTGTAGACAAGGAACAAATAAACCGCAATTAACATGACAACTAATTGCCCATCGATATCAACAAATCCGCAGATCGCGCAACTGGACAATTGATTTGTATATTATACCGTGTACTATAATTACAAAACAGTCCGACAAGGAAAAACTCATGGCAAAATTCTGTTTTCAATCGTACAATTCGTTCGTTTTAATATCACTTGGCTACTTTCAGCATTTAAAGAAACTGGAAGTCCGCTCATTAAAAACTGAGACAGGGAACTAAATGAAAAGTTTAATTTTGCTTATTATACTTGGATAAAATACTGCAGNTACAAAACAGTCCGACAAGGAAAAACTCATGGCAAAATTCTGTTTTCAATCGTACAATTCGTTCGTTTTAATATCACTTGGCTACTTTCAGCATTTAAAGAAACTGAAAGTCCGCTCATTAAAAACTGAGACAGGGAACTAAATGAAAAGTTTAATTTTGCTTATTATACTTGGATAAAATACTGCAGTGCTTCGGGTCCCATTTTAATGTGTACGTAGAATTCGTTCAGGAAGTTAACTTCGATCAGAAGTTAAAGCCCTGGAAGAATGTATGAGTCGTTTGTGAAAGTTCCGCTCTCCATCAAGAATTCACGCCGTCTCTTCTCTCCTTCTTTGTTGCAAAAGCTGTTCGAGGTGTTAATTCCTCGGGAAACTTTTCGCAATGAGAACCTCTCATTTGCGTACTTCCGTCACGAATTCCTGGCGGAGGGAGCCAAGAATCTTCGGTAAAAAGTTAAGCGCAGGTTTAAGAATCACTCGAGGACATCTACAGCGTGTGCGGCTCTCAAAGAACGAAATGAGAGGAGAGAGACGAATGCTAAAATTAAAATTTGACTCAAAGACGGAAATAAGAACAATCGAGTCGACTAGCACTTTCACTTATCAATTTTAAAAATCGTGATATGTAACTTTTAACAATTTGGACATTTTTGTACGTTAAATGCAGGCTTTTACATTGTGTGCACGTTCGATTTTTCTATATACGTANAGGACATCTACAGCGTGTGCGGCTCTCAAAGAACGAAATGAGAGGAGAGAGACGAATGCTAAAATTAAAATTTGACTCAAAGACGGAAATAAGAACAATCGAGTCGACTAGCACTTTCACTTATCAATTTTAAAAATCGTGATATGTAACTTTTAACAATTTGGACATTT
>SMSR01016161.1:29300-69355 GCA_019453355.1 Ceratina japonica | reverse complement strand
GGAACTTAGATATTTGCGAAAAACGATTTGAATTGAAATCTTTATCACTTTTTTCTTAAGCTCTAAAAGTTCACCAAAATTTAACTAACTGAGTCATTATTTAACTAAAACCTACTCATACGCTAAATTTCATATTTTTCTAATCGTTAAGTCGTTTTGCTATAGAACTACCTTAAGGAGGTTCATCTGATATATAGCAAATCAAATGCAAATTATAGAAAAGGGGAGCTCGCTTGACTAGCGTACATGTTAATAACGGAGGTTATCTACTGCTGAAATATGCAAATTTCGTTTGTTGTGTTTAGATATTTCTCGATTCATAGTCACCCAGTCTACCTAAATTTGCAATTAAAATATTCGTTAAATGTTTCTCTTTAATACGACATAAGTTTCATTCAAAACTATCTGTCAATACCTAATAAATTAGCGATAGAAGTCTGGGAAATCACTCTTTTCCATATGACTACGTAAAAAATATTTATATTGATATCTCATAATTAAGGTATCAAATGACTTAAAAATTTTGTTTAGGTATCCTGGTATATTGTTATAGACTATCAAATTTTTTTTTGGAGATCTATCTGTTAATTCCTTAACCGGATGAACCTCCTTAAATATTGAGACGTGCACTCGTTTATAGTTACTGTACATTCAATTTCGTTGTAAATGCAACAAACCCGTAGTCTACTTATGATCATCCGAAATGCTCAATGATGTAGATGAGATCCAGGGGAAATGGAGTAGATGTAATCCGCTGGCCCCATCGATCAATCAATCATCAAGTTTACATAGAGGCGCCATGTTGACTTCGCGAAACTTGCTCAATTATACAAGCCTTAGCCAAGCTATCGATTTCTTCGCACTGTATGCCTGTCAGTTGCCCCTGCGCTCTATATTAAAGAACACATGAGCCTTCATAAGTGTAAACAAGCTCCATTTAGCTGTTACAAGATCATACCCGTAAAATCTCTAATCAGGTATTCACATCCTGAATACTTGGCAGACAATACTTAATGTGTGCGTCAACGAAATTTTGAAATCACATCGCTTCTTTTTATGAATTTTTTATGCGCGTTATATCTACAAGTTGACATCCGCGAGGTCGAAAAAAAAGGAGGAAAAGCCGCGTTGTGTGCAGCATAAATATCGCAGTTACGGCATAACTCTCACAGGCGAGAGCATTTATTAACGAGCGTGTTAGGAGCGCTTGTTCCACTCTGTGGAATAATTTCTAATTACTCGTGGCCATATTCCGTTCCGGCTAGTAGTTTGGAAAAATTTAAGCTCGACCAATTCCCTCGTTAATTGACCATAATTCTCACCGGTTTGGTCGGGATTAATAACGGAAACGCGGCGAAAAGGGGAGAAAATTGTATCGGCAAAATCAATACACCTAATTCTCACCGTTTCAGTTATCATATACGTCGGGGACAAATACATATACATATATATATGTATATATATACGCGTCGCTAACTGGGGCAAGAAACAATTTCGCGGTGAAATTATTACATGTCCACTTGTTCTTGTATTTGTTGCCGGAGCGTGTGGTCATTTATAATAATAAGTTTCATCCGAAGGATCAACCGTTGCGGCCGAATTCCCGGCGCAATCTCGAAGGGTACTCGATCATCTTGCAGCATCGCGGACGTTTGATTAATCGCGCTCTCATTAAGCAATTTCAAGCGCGGAATGTTTGCCAACCGTATAAATTAGACGACCGACATACCGGCCGGCCGTGGGCTGGCCGACCATAAATTCCGATTAACCACTTTCTTTAATGAACTCGCCATGAAATCGTACCGGGCTCCACGGGACGAATCTCGACAAAAATTGACCGCGCCGGAACGCCTTTGTTCTGCTTCCTTCTTATACTATTTAATAAAGACGTAGTTAAACGTTTTAGTACCAAGCCCATTAAAAATTTTCATCTGTTAGTTGAAAAAACCCATTTACGAAATATCCCGCATACGAAAATAGGGGTCGCCAACTTTTTACGTACGGGGAAACAAAAATTAAATGGCCGTTGTAAGGATAAAAGCGGTGGAAAGGATGAGTTTAAGTGGAAAATTGGCACGTGTTGTGGCCTCTGCGTTCTCGAGTTTTAGGATTGTAGCGTTAGCGCGGGTACGGGGCTGCGATGAGAGGAGGTCGGCTAACGTGGCTTGCCAACTAAGCAATGTTTTTCACGCTTCGCGCTCTTGGGTCAACGCTACGGAACGCTGCGCGCGGTTAACAGCAAAATTGATCGGCTATTCGATGCTCCATTTGAAAATTCTGATACTGGTAACCAAATATGGACAAAACAATTCAGAAAAAATGTGTCCTGTACAGAGTTAGCACAATACATCTCCATCCGTTCTACTCCTATTTTGTTCGTGAACATTTTTCAGCACGAGATGACTACATATTTTTTAAACAATATAAAAGATGGATCCTTGAATTCGTTTGATACTTATATTTTGTGTTTTATTACTTAGAAATTTCTGAGACGATTGAAGTTGAACCAAATATGGACAAAACAATTCAGAAAAAATGTGTCCTGTATAGAGTTTGTACAATACATCTTCATCTATTTTCCTCCTATTTTGTTCGTGAACATTTTTCAGCATGAGATGCGTACATATTTTTTAAACAATATAAAAGAAGAGACCCTCGAATTCGTTTAATACTTATGCTTTGTGTTTCATTATTTAGAAATTTCTAAAACGATTGAAGCTAAACCAAATATGGACAAAACAATTCAGAAAAAATGTGTCCTGTACAGAGTTTGTACAATACATCTTCATCTATTTTCCTCCTATTTCGTTCGTAAACATTTTTCAGCACAAGATGCCTATATATTTTGTAAACAATATAAAATAAGGGATCCTTGAATTCGTTTAATACTTATACTTTGTGTTTCCTTACTTAAAAATTTCTGAGACGACTGAAGCTTTCTTACCTGAATGCATTTTGCGTTTATGTTAAGGAACACTCCAGGAAGATTGAACAGTCAGGGAATATACGGATGCACAGGAGAAGCAGGCAAACATTTGGACAGATCTGTTTGTACCGTATTAGTTTCCGGTTTTCTTGCATATCTGCATCTTGCGTATTCGCTGGCTGAATGCTAATATAGTGCACGGTGATTTCTCTCGGGAGTATCAACGCTTCGCGGCTCGTTTGAACGATGTTTCGATGCGCACTGCGCCAGAACAAAATTCTTCCCGTCGAAATTACCAGTTTCCAAAGGGACCGCGTGAACGATGGAAATTATTAGCTCGCTGAACACGAAACGTCGCCGTCAAACCCTACCGTTACCTACTCTTCAATTTATTTCATCTCCTATCAAATTTCATTGGCTTTATATTAATTATATTTCAAGTTTTATTAATTCAATAATTATATTTCAAGTTTTATTAATTCAATACTGTCATACAAATTAATAAAATTAATTAATATATAAAGTTAATATATTAAATATTAATATATTTATTAATATATAAAATATATATACTATATAAAATAATAATAAATAAAGTTAATAAAATTGAACTCCGTTTATTATAGACCTCATAGATACACCAAATTATTTCATTTTCAATTCGATTTATAATCAATCATGAGACAAGAACAGAATTTCCGGGAAGTGTGATTCAACGCGTTGTTTTTGATACAATTTGAAGTTTTGCGTTTAGCAGAACACTTCGTCGCGGAGAGAACAGCTTGTATTCTGCATGCTTGCTTTGAGACGCGCCGATGGCTTTCATTCGATTACCCCACGGCCTGTTCTTTGAATCCTCGCGGAAAGCAGATTTTATTAGTGTAAAGATCTCGCGCGATAATTTAAACGGTGTACGTATATGCTCATGCACCATGCAAATCGTGTGCGCTGGCCTTAAAAAAAAGCCGCACACAACGCCGTGCCTTCGAATCGCGTACGCTTCATTACGCTATCGATTTCAATCGGTGGCCACCGATCGGTACGGTCGGCGTACAAGTCCTAGAATCCCACACAAAAATTACCATGCCCCTCCGCGACCGTTTGCGTAGAAATTTTAATAAATTCACCCTCGACGCGGCGAGAGGCGATCGGTTGATCCCGGCCGTAGTATCGATCGGAAGGGCAGAGATATCGTCTCGTCGACGGTTCGGGGGTTGAACGGAACGAATGAATGGGGAGACCTATTTCGCAACGTGTTTGCCGTTACTGTACCCGCGCCGACGGTACGTGTATGTAACAAACCAGTGAAGCAGCGAAAAAAATGGATTAAAAAAAGCCGTAAGCCGTGAAACGCTTGTCCACGTTGAAGCGCGTATTTTTGTTCATGCTATTTACGTCTCGCGGACGATGTGCCATCACGAGGAGTTATATCGAATAGAAAATCGCACGGCGACTAATATAATACGTTCTGTACCGACTGCATAGTTTTTTCATTTTAATTCCGAATTTTGTTCACGTCGATTCTGTGACGGTTTAATCCAATACACGCTCGGTATCGTTATATACAAATCTCTGTCTACATTTTCACCTCGTACGAGCAAATTCCCATACTATTTCGTTTAAATCAGTTTCATGTTACGCCGTAAGTGATTCAGAGACAAAAGCCCTCGGCTCACCAAAAATAACTTCCAATGTTCGAAAATGCTGACACTATTTTTTATAATACATACCATGCGTTTACTGTGAAGTGAATTATTAAAATTTGCAGTCCTCAACTGATACGTATATATATATTTTTTTTGTGCGAACACAGAGGAGAAATTCTGAGATATCGTCGTAGAATAAGATGCAAGTGGAATAGAGAACCGACCGGTTCTTTTCCGTGGTCTGTAAAACAATCGTTTTCTTCGGTTCCATTGTCTTGCATTTTGGTCGCATTTTGTTAAAGTAAAGAGGTTTCTCCGTTTGAGGAGAAAGAATAGTTCGAGGACTCGAGTTACTTAAATCGCACAATGCGGAGGAACGGGAACGGAATAGGAAACGAGATCGAACCTTCCATCTGTTCCTCCGCTGTCAGATGCCTGTCGTTGCGAAAAATCGTTTTGATAAGGAGACAGGGCGGAACGTAATCAAAAAATTGGACGTGGCTCTTTCGTCGGATTCGAAAGGAGCCCGTAACATCATATCTGCGTCAGTTATGCAGCTCGACGCGACGGAAAATGACTCGAATGAAAACATTCGTTGAATATTTTCGACTGGCGGCGGCGGCGCGTGGCATAACGTCAACCCGGCCACGAAAACAAGCTGGCAATGCGCATATGCGAATGTAATACGAAAATACGAAAAACGCGTGTCCTGATTGCAGTCTACGGACGAGAACACGTTTTATTTGAGAAATCGTGCCCCTGAGTGTGAATCTGAGTGGTGACGTGACGTTCCGCTGGAACCTGACAGCCAATATTGGCTGTTTTTCTTAAAGGAACGCAGCTTCACTTCTCCCATACCAGACATACAAATTTTCACTAACTTATTATTCAATTGATTAGAACTTCTGTTTCAATTACAGTTAAATCAGTAATTTTATAACATGGAATGTTGGACAGAGAAGATTTCAAAAATTAATTTGTAAATCCTAATTAACAAGCATCATTTTACCCGAGCGAATGTTCTGTAATTTCTACTAAACTTTAAATGAATTCGTTTACAAAGTGTTTGTTAAATTATTAAAAGCGTCAGTCTTTACGTCGACCTCCAACATTTTGCGAAGCGTCGTCCTTAATTGTCATTAAACTCGAGTTAAACCGCGATCTGTTCTTTGAATCCTCGCGGAAAGCAGATTTTATTAGTGTAAAGATCTCGCGCGATAATTTAAACGGTGTACGTATATGCTCATGCACCATGCAAATCGTGTGCGCTGGCCTTAAAAAAAAGCCGCACACAACGCCGTGCCTTCGAATCGCGTACGCTTCATTACGCTATCGATTTCAATCGGTGGCCACCGATCGGTACGGTCGGCGTACAAGTCCTAGAATCCCACACAAAAATTACCATGCCCCTCCGCGACCGTTTGCGTAGAAATTTTAATAAATTCACCCTCGACGCGGCGAGAGGCGATCGGTTGATCCCGGCCGTAGTATCGATCGGAAGGGCAGAGATATCGTCTCGTCGACGGTTCGGGGGTTGAACGGAACGAATGAATGGGGAGACCTATTTCGCAACGTGTTTGCCGTTACTGTACCCGCGCCGACGGTACGTGTATGTAACAAACCAGTGAAGCAGCGAAAAAAATGGATTAAAAAAAGCCGTAAGCCGTGAAACGCTTGTCCACGTTGAAGCGCGTATTTTTGTTCATGCTATTTACGTCTCGCGGACGATGTGCCATCACGAGGAGTTATATCGAATAGAAAATCGCACGGCGACTAATATAATACGTTCTGTTCGGACTGCATAGTTTTTTCATTTTAATTCCGAATTTTGTTCACGTCGATTCTGTGACGGTTTAATCCAATACACGCTGGGCATCGTTATATACAAATCTCTGTCTACATTTTCACCTCGTACGAGCAAATTCCCATACTATTTCGTTTAAATCAGTTTCATGTTACGCCGTAAATGATTCAGAGACAAAAGCCCTCGGCTCACCAAAAATAACTTCCAATGTTCGAANAAAATTAATTAATATATAAAGTTAATATATTAAATATTAATATATTTATTAATATATAAAATATATATACTATATAAAATAATAATAAATAAAGTTAATAAAATTGAACTCCGTTTATTATAGACCTCATAGATACACCAAATTATTTCATTTTCAATTCGATTTATAATCAATCATGAGACAAGAACAGAATTTCCGGGAAGTGTGATTCAACGCGTTGTTTTTGATACAATTTGAAGTTTTGCGTTTAGCAGAACACTTCGTCGCGGAGAGAACAGCTTGTATTCTGCATGCTTGCTTTGAGACGCGCCGATGGCTTTCATTCGATTACCCCACGGCCTGTTCTTTGAATCCTCGCGGAAAGCAGATTTTATTAGTGTAAAGATCTCGCGCGATAATTTAAACGGTGTACGTATATGCTCATGCACCATGCAAATCGTGTGCGCTGGCCTTAAAAAAAAGCCGCACACAACGCCGTGCCTTCGAATCGCGTACGCTTCATTACGCTATCGATTTCAATCGGTGGCCACCGATCGGTACGGTCGGCGTACAAGTCCTAGAATCCCACACAAAAATTACCATGCCCCTCCGCGACCGTTTGCGTAGAAATTTTAATAAATTCACCCTCGACGCGGCGAGAGGCGATCGGTTGATCCCGGCCGTAGTATCGATCGGAAGGGCAGAGATATCGTCTCGTCGACGGTTCGGGGGTTGAACGGAACGAATGAATGGGGAGACCTATTTCGCAACGTGTTTGCCGTTACTGTACCCGCGCCGACGGTACGTGTATGTAACAAACCAGTGAAGCAGCGAAAAAAATGGATTAAAAAAAGCCGTAAGCCGTGAAACGCTTGTCCACGTTGAAGCGCGTATTTTTGTTCATGCTATTTACGTCTCGCGGACGATGTGCCATCACGAGGAGTTATATCGAATAGAAAATCGCACGGCGACTAATATAATACGTTCTGTACCGACTGCATAGTTTTTTCATTTTAATTCCGAATTTTGTTCACGTCGATTCTGTGACGGTTTAATCCAATACACGCTCGGTATCGTTATATACAAATCTCTGTCTACATTTTCACCTCGTACGAGCAAATTCCCATACTATTTCGTTTAAATCAGTTTCATGTTACGCCGTAAGTGATTCAGAGACAAAAGCCCTCGGCTCACCAAAAATAACTTCCAATGTTCGAAAATGCTGACACTATTTTTTATAATACATACCATGCGTTTACTGTGAAGTGAATTATTAAAATTTGCAGTCCTCAACTGATACGTATATATATATTTTTTTTGTGCGAACACAGAGGAGAAATTCTGAGATATCGTCGTAGAATAAGATGCAAGTGGAATAGAGAACCGACCGGTTCTTTTCCGTGGTCTGTAAAACAATCGTTTTCTTCGGTTCCATTGTCTTGCATTTTGGTCGCATTTTGTTAAAGTAAAGAGGTTTCTCCGTTTGAGGAGAAAGAATAGTTCGAGGACTCGAGTTACTTAAATCGCACAATGCGGAGGAACGGGAACGGAATAGGAAACGAGATCGAACCTTCCATCTGTTCCTCCGCTGTCAGATGCCTGTCGTTGCGAAAAATCGTTTTGATAAGGAGACAGGGCGGAACGTAATCAAAAAATTGGACGTGGCTCTTTCGTCGGATTCGAAAGGAGCCCGTAACATCATATCTGCGTCAGTTATGCAGCTCGACGCGACGGAAAATGACTCGAATGAAAACATTCGTTGAATATTTTCGACTGGCGGCGGCGGCGCGTGGCATAACGTCAACCCGGCCACGAAAACAAGCTGGCAATGCGCATATGCGAACGTAATACGAAAATACGAAAAACGCGTGTCCTGATTGCAGTCTACGGACGAGAACACGTTTTATTTGAGAAATCGTGCCCCTGAGTGTGAATCTGAGTGGTGACGTGACGTTCTGCTGGAACCTGACAGCCAATACTGGCTGTTTTTCTCAAAGGAACGCAGCTTCACTTCTCCCATACCAGACATACAAATTTTTACTAACTTATTATTCAATTGATTAGAACTTCTGTTTCAATTACAGTTAAATCAGTAATTTTACAACATGGAATGTTGGACAGAGAAGATTTCAAAAATTAATTTGTAAATCCTAATGAACAAGCATCTTTTTACCCGAATGAATGTTCTGTAATTTCTACTAAACTTTAAATGAATTCGTTTACATTTGCGAAGCGTCGTCCTTAATTGTCATTAAACTCGAGTTAAACCGCGAAGGATCGTTATAATTTTGTGTACTGAAACTTGGACTGGTACAAGTCGATAATTTCTACCACTTCGAACTTTCTAACAGTGACGTTTATTATCGCTCGTGGCCGAGATTTTCGTTTGGCATGAAAAGTTTCGGACAACCCACATATTAGCCAAGTGCTCGCTTCTACAAAAGCTTCCTCCTCACTGGTTGACAGTCTGATGTGATATTGTCACTCACATTTTTCAAGATCTCCACGAAAGTTTCTTCTTTGCATCATTAAAAGTTATAAAATTACATTATTTCTAGACGTTCACGGAATTTTTAATTAGTCTCGAAAGTTCGAATTGTTATAAATAATTAAAAGAGCCTGTATAACCAGGGACCGAGTCTTCTCATAAAGGCACATGAATTATTTGCGTATCATTACACACACAGATCGTCTTCTCTACTTCATCGAAGTAGCCTAAGTAGTGCAAGTCAATAATATCTGCGACACGCGTACTATCAAGGGACAGACATCCGGGTCCCAAGGGGGCCCCCTCGGGGGAAGGACGGTATCATATGAAGAGATTGATAATCAAAAATGATCTGTCGAATCACGGAATAAAAATAAGGAAGTATCTTGTCATCCTGAATAAGGAAGCCTACGAGTTCCGACGTGTCCCGGAGCGAAAGCTGATTAGTGCGAGCCTTCCCATGAAGGACGATGGTTCCTGGGCGAGTAACGGAATCTAATCGAGGTGACTGGACGACTTCTAAAAGCCAGCGGACAAGCGTAGCCGGACAATAATCGCGGTCAACGAGGGGAAGCTGTGTGCGCTCTCAGCCAGTCCATTAAAGGTTAAATTTCTGGCACGGCGTCGGTCCGGAACCCGCAAACGCTCATTGTACCCAGACCTGTCCGCACTTGCGTCGTCGCCGTCGACGACGACGACATTCGTTAAGTCAATAGCAGCTGCCCTCTTATCTATTACAGATGTCACGAGCCGACTTTGGGCTTCTAGGTCAATTGCACATTTGGGTCGAATTAATCGGAAGTTGAGACCGATTCTAATCCCGCAACGATGACAGTCATCGGGGTTGCGTAACAGTGGCCACCGCCGCACAGAAATTAATTAAAACGTACTTTGCGCTAAAGACCTGCGTTAACGACCATCGTTAATTAAACGTGAATTTTCTATGGTTAAGGGAGCCGAGAAATTCCGCGATTATTCTTTTACAAAATGCACGTGTCACAATTTTTCTCGTAAAACGGGATCAACATTTTTATAAAGGAACCTGGATATCTCTAGCCTTCTGAAAAGGATTGAATAATTTTATGCAATCGCTCGTATTTGTCGTATAAGACTTCTCAAAGTATATTTTTTATACTATAAATACTACAAATTGATTATAGATTTTTATGTAAAATACATTTATGATAGCCGGTTAAAAAGTTCCGCAAGAAATAAAACATAATTAATAAGATATAATTGTTACAAATTCCGCGAGGTTTGATACTTGCAAGAGTGTGAACGCAATTTTCTGCAAACGACAAGCTCAACCCTCTCTACCCCCGTTTCGTCTAAAACGTTATCAAGCCAATCTCGTAATTGCTAGTAATCAAGTTTCTCCTTACTTTAATTAATCTGATTTCGAGAGAATTTGACTTTGGCCCGAGCTCCTGAAACATTTTCAAAACGTACCTTTGAGAACAGACCAATGTAGTACATATACAAGAATTTCCTTCCTCTCAAGTTTTAATGAGTTTAATAAATTAAAAAAGATTCGAAACCACGTGTGTGCGGATGTTAACTCCTGATTATTTATAATACCAGTTTTTTGCTAATGCATTTTACAAACTGCACGTGTGTACGTATATTACGTTAGACTTTTCCTTTTTCATACTCTTCTTTTAAGCTTTTTCTATTTCATCTTTTTCTTTCATTTATGTACTTGTATAACCAGGAATTCATTCGTACTGAAAAACAGTCTCGACATTTTATTGCCCATCGAAGTATCCTGGATACGATTTTCTATCTTCCGCTCTTCTTCCGTATGCACTATAGAGGGAAGACATTTTATTTCTCCTCACCGTCGTCCAACCTCTCTTTCATTTTTCTTAGGTGTTCAGGAAACTCGTTTACTTCGCTTTTCTACTTCTGCTTATACCCCTTTTGATTTTCATCGAGAAGTATCATTTTTACTGCTCTTCTTATAGACTTTTGTAACCGACTTCAGCCGTGCAGAAGTTCAGGTCAACGTATAACAACTTGTAATGGCGAATTTTTTTAATACACTTATTTTTCACTGCGCAGAGTTTATAGTCAGTCTAAATTTTTACAAGAAGACGAAAGAGAGATAAAACAGCAGTATAGATTCTTTAATTAAGTATCCGAAGAGAGAGAGAAGGAGAATCACGAACAGGAGTCTCGTCGTGACTGAATTATGTAAAAAGGCAACATGTTGGTCCTTCGACACTCTTGGAACCCTGTTGCTCGAATATATAGAACCTAGTTTCAATTCTCCATGGGATTGAAACAAGACCACACGCCCCGGGAAACATGTGCAATGCGACAAATCTTGCGGTCGAATTAAAACCATGAAGTCCAGAGTTTCGGGGCTAATGGAAATTTTCGAAAATGAAAACACCAGTTTCAAAATTCCCATCGCGCTGTTCTACATATTGCTACTTGATAAACACGGCGTGCTGGCGTTAATCGCAAACGAAAATAATGCAAACAAATGTGAAAACCGTACCAACAACACAATAATGTGTACCGTGCTTTTTTCAGTTACGTCAGTATTATTCCACGAAAATGAAAAAAACGTATAATGACTGTGCGATAATTATTGAAAAAATTAAGAATATTACGTAATAAATGAAGAATACATTTTTGGTTAGCCAGAAGTATGAGAGTAAAGTGAAATCTAAATCGGCGAAGAAATAGATGAACCCTCATCGTGGTCGTTCCGATTGATCTACTGACAGAGTCGAATCGATATCAGGGCAATTTCTTGCGTTACCGAAAAAGCCGCAAGCGAAAGAGTGAGTATAACAGAAGTATCCCGCATCGGATGGAAAACAAGAGTTCAGCTCGAATTTAATCACCGGGCCACGGTTACTCGATTTAATAACCAGGGGAATTTGCGAGAACGATAAATGTTACCGATCTACTCAAAATCTTTCAACAATTCTGCAGCGCCTTCGTCGCTACTGCAGCGAATGTTTAAAAAGTGTTAAATCAACGTTTATTGCAACTAGACTCATTTCTGCTAGTTTATCGAAAATATGAATCAACAATTTTATGTCAGTATTATACAACCGTTAGCATCTAACCGAGGCTTTACGCCCCCGCATGGGGATTCTCTTACACAGGACGATATGTAAACTGTCTGTTCTTTTAACGTCTTTTGTAAACGTTCCGCGCTTAATATTCGCGACGGCAATACGCGCGGTTTCGAGCAGCAAACAGTGAATGTTTCACTTCGTGGTATATTAAAAAATTATACAAAATTTTTTTCACGAATATTTCCCGGACGAAGATACTCGCGTATATATTTCCGGCGAGTCAAAAGCGAAGGAACGCCGCGAAAATAATACCGTCGCATCCGTGAAAATTACACAACAGGTTCACTGGCTTATTTCCAGGCATGTCTTCCGGATTATTAAAATCCGGCATGAAGTTATAACGCGAAACGACGGAAGCAGCGTAAAATTCATGAAGTGTGACTGGAAGACGAGCATATTTATTCGCCGCGTTGTTCAGCGATACCGTACGCATGTTGAACCCCGTATTGTTGTTATCAAGCCCGCGCGACGTCGCGCCGCCTCGTCTCCAAGAATTTCCTCCTCGAAATTCCTCTCTGGCGCTGAAATTTTCGAGTTCCCGCGCGAGGCGAGATCGGAAGACGAGCGAAGTCGCCAGAGATTCCCGTAATGTCCTCCTTAGATCCGACGGGAAACTATTTTGCGCGAACCGCCGACAGAGATTGATTGCGATAAATCAATCCGGCAGTCGCATACTTTCCGTTCAACGGATTCGCCGAGAGTTCGGAAGTGGCGCGACACGCCGCCGCGGCGGATGTGTGCAACCAGTCAAAAGTGATAAGTTAAACCGTGCGAATCTAATTTAAGTTTCCCACGTAATAGAGGGTTACGGAGGGTCGCCCCGGGCCAAATTGATGCCACGGGATTTACTTATTCCGGTTGCCAGAAGTGCATTTGCCCCGGTTCGCGGCAACCNTTTCCCACGTAATAGAGGGTTACGGAGGGTCGCCCCGGGCCAAATTGATGGCACGGGATTTACTTATTCCGGTTGCCAGAAGTGCATTTGCCCCGGTTCGCGGCAACTGAACCGAAAATTGTTTCGTTACCCGATGCTAATTGAAAATAACAGGTCTCGGTAAGAACTGGGAGACCTTCTCCTCGTTCCGGCGGCTCGACAACCTAAGAACCCGTGGCAATTTGTCGGAACGACGCGATTCGTACGAGTCGGCCGCACCGCGGATATATATGGACGTAACGACCGTGGCATTTGGAAGTTTCAATCTTGTAAACGTTTTCCGGGAATTGTTACCGCTACCGATCGCATGTCGGTCTGCGAAGCAACGCCCGCAGCCGCGGCGGCGGCGGCGGCCGAGTACGTGGGGACAGGGAGCCCGGGCTGCGAGTTTTCAATTTGCCGAACAATCCGAGAACTGATTATTCCCAGGATGCGCGCTACTGTCTGTCTTGCCCGGACAAAATATAGTTACGGGCGAGGGGGGAACCCGGGGCGGACCTCGTAATACGTGTCACGCGCACGCGATACCGGCCCGTCGTACTAAGGGGAACGGCCTTGCAGATGAAAGACGATGTCTGACAAATGCGAGACCCATACTACTTGCTACACGAACCTTTATTCCTGTCGCGCTAAAAGTGGTACAAATGGACCGTCCGTTTTTACGCTATTACCCGCGAAATATTTCTACGAGAGATTGCACGATAATTCAGCCGGAATATTTGCCTCGTATGAAGCCATCCTTAATTAAGGGAAAAATGTATACACATAATACACTCGGCTACGCGCGACGTCGACTTTATCGGTTGATATACACCACCCACTCGCGTATTTACCTTAATATAATTTGTGTTTAATTTAAGTCCTTTAATATCTTCTTGCGTCATTTATTTCGTTGTATTGCTCGCAACAATTAATTAAAACGTTACAAGGGGAACGACATTAAGAAACTGTTTTGTAAGCTTTTTTAATTATCCTCCTTTTATAATAGTTAAACGACCCTCTCGCAATCCTCTATTACGGAGTAAGGCACGTTTAATGAACTAAAGAAAATAGTAGGCGTTGCAAGTTATGAGTATAACGTTACGAGAGAATGTCAATTCCGAGAGGGCCGTTAATAGATTATTACAATAAATAAAAATGAAGAATGGACAAGCATAAATAATGTTTCTAAAATCACTTTGTGACCCTCTTGGTCGATCTACCGGTCGGGTACGCCATAAAGATTCATTATGATCGTTTTCAGGCAACAAGAAGCAAAGTTTCGCGTCTTATAAATTCCGTTTTGACGATGCTTCTTTTCGTGGCACAAGAGGCAGCCTGCGTGCTACGAAACGATGCACGAGACTGGCAATAATAATTAGCATAAAAGCTGCGTTTAAAATTTAAGCGAACTCTTTTTGGGAGCGAGGAATGTATGTAACAAGAAGAGACGTACGTCATCGTGTGCGACATCGCACGAAAAGTGGCATCGTTTCTGTTAAAAAATGAAGGAAGAACGTCGGTTCCCGGGCTCAATTTTTAGCGACCGATATTATACATGTAAAGCCAACGCCCTTTACCTCCGAGGCAACAGCGACGTTGAATTAATTAAGAATTTAATATTTCAGCCAGAATATCAAAAGTAAAATACGTATTACTAATTTTGATCCTATTTACGTCTAGATCCCAATTTCTAAAATGAGATTGCAGATGTATTTTGCATAAAAAACCTCAGCCTGGTAATTAAAATACTTGGTGGTTCCTAACGAGACTGCGCGAAACTCGTAATCCGTAACGCTGTTTGGGGTTTCAACGGGTTGAAATGGTAGCAACGAACTAAGGCGCGTTTCCTGGGTAAGCAAAACTTCAATTCAATGGTTGCAGTTCCGAGTTGCGCGACGCGACTCTACTATACTCGCACCATGCCATGCCAAATCAGCTCTTTACAAATCACTGTGCGCTCCCATTAACAGGTTAACTGAGGCGCGTTTCCTCGGCTCCGCAACTAACATTTAGTCGTAATTAACCAATTTTTGTGACCTGATAAGAACCACGATGGTAAATGTAAATCGAAATCACACTTAAATTGGGTAGAAATCAAATAAATTAAAAGGTTTGCATAAGTGTCAATCGATATGACGATAATTTAATATAATTAATAAAAAATCGATAATTTAATATAATTCGAAGAATCAATAAGAAATCGTATGCTACTTACTGATTTTGTTACGAAGTCTGCGTGGCAGAAATTTGAATGACTTATTTGGATTAATTTACTTATCATTATGATCTGCAATGCTATGACGACGTCAATCGAATAGCGTTCCTTGAATAGATTTATAATAACTTTGCAGAAGTCTTAATAATTGCAATCGATATGACGTAATTTAACATAATTCGTAGAATCAATAAGAAATCGTACTTATTGATTTTTTTATAATGTCTGTGTGACAGAAACTCGATCGACTTATTTGCATTAATTTACTTATTATGTTCTGCAATGGTACGCGATTCCGACGTCAATCGAATAGCGTTCCTTGTTAGTTTGCCAGCGGAAAAAGTGTTGATCACCGGGAGTTGTTTCGAGTTCGCTCGTTTACGAGGAATTCCCCGAAAGCATAGATTTATGGTAACGTCAGCGGGCACCGAGAGTTTCGAACATTTCTCGGTCATATGGAATGGAGACGTTTTCATAAACCTGTCAATTTCCCTTCCAATTCTCGTACATTCCCTATTCCCCGTATCGGGCTCTCTTTCGACCCACGCTCGAAAGTCGCAAAACATCGGCTATCGATATCCCTGATATCGTTCCCTTCGTCCAGAGGATCAATATCCAACAGAGGCAGCACAAACGGAACATTTATCCTTCACCGCTAACGACAAAAACTGTTCAATCTCGAAAAACCGTATCGGTACCCGATCTGAACGTGCTCAAAATTTTCACACGACCGATTCGCCTCGTCGTCAAAATTCGAATTAGTTTAAGATGACGTTCGTTCGGCGTGCAATCTATTCTACGAGTCAATTTTTATGCAAAATAAGCACGAAAGTTTTCACGTCGGCACAGAAAAATTCCATTACATGTATTCATTTATAGATGGAATTTGAGATTACATTAACATAGAATATAAAACTGTTTACGAACTCAAAAGTTAGATTGATTCATTTTTACACAAACGTGACATTAGCACGTTTTGCATTAATATAATTGAAGAGAATCTAGATTTGGTAATATCGTAAAATATGAGGCGAGAGAAATGGACGAGTTCACATCGCATCGAGGGCTGGGAGAGGCCCTATCTGAGCATCTGACAGCAGCAAATATTAAGTGACGAATCGCTAACTGAACAAATAACGTTGAAATATGTTGTCAGGGAAGGGAATCTCTCATAGCAAAAGTAATGTGACAGTTCTATACATATAAATAGCCAGTTTTCGCAGTGCCGGCTGTGCACGTGTAACGATGCGAATAAAGTCATGGCAAAAAGCATCCTTTGAACCGAGTACAGTTCTTTTATTAATGCACGTACCTGTATACAAGCTGTTCCATGTAAAAATGTCTAAATAATGACTGCCCTTCTTTTCTGGTACAAAGGGTCGAGCCTAATTGTAAGTCAAGCCAGTCGTTACTTCTACATTCCATTATGTGAATAGTATATTTTTTATTACAATACTATACACAGCTTTTTACGAAGCAGCTGCTTATGTTGAGGAACTCCTTATGGGAGAGCCTGTAGTATGTGATTCGAGAACCTCCTCGCCGTATGCAGAGATCGTCACGGAGAAGTAAGAGAGAAATAAAAAGTGGCCTTCTCCATGAACAAAAGCAGGGAGGATCATCGGATGGGAGCTATAAAATCTAGATCTACGTTGCTTTGTCTGTTTAAACAGATTTCAAGAACTTCGTGTGAAAATTAGCGAATCCATGAACTCTCGGAATTTAACGGAAGCCGAACCGAGAGATTTGATATAAAAACGTCCACTCTTTGCGCCATGAAGAGGGTTTTTAGATGGAATCTGGAGAGAGATACGAATAATGTAGAATTGGAAGCTTTCCAAGAAAGAGGATTTCCTTTTCGTCGGTTTTATAGATCTAACGTGCTGTCAACGTATAATTCGAGGGGTCGCGATGTTTTCTCAAGACAACAGCTTCGAGGCACTCGTATAAGGAATTGTATACATTTCGTATCTATCTATCGTATTAAATCGGCGGAAGGGATCCGAGAAGATTTAAGTATGAATTTTGTAGACGTCGGCCTGTAATGTGGCAATTAGGGGCGGCGAGATAGAGGGCGAGAGAGAAGGGAGGGCCTAGAGTCTTTGCGATTTACAAGGATCGTTAAAGCAAACTTGCCCGATCCATTCTCCCTGGACAAGAATAGCCAGAATAGTTGCCGGCTAGTAGTTGGTAACAGCTTGTAACGGTATAATCTAAACTCTAGATTCTAGGGATTGCCGGCAGAAGATAGATGTAATTAATAGGGCACGCGATAAGCGGTGATAACCCTTTATCTATCCTTACGAGCAGTTAATAGGATTAATAATAATAATTAATGTCGGCGTTGTTGCGCAGGTCTCGATACTTGCGCACCGTCACAGAAGTTAATGGAGCATAAATATCGCGTAATCTTCGAACGCGGAATCAATAATTGTTAATACCGCGATACTGCAAATGTACGTGCTCAGATATTCGGCCCAAAACCTTGTTAATTATTAGTAGATTACAGTATTTCATACATTTATTAGAAAATTTAATGTGCAAGAATTACAAATGCCACGTGCAACGTTATTTTCAGTATCAGAAGCTGAATACATGTTTTAATACTTAAAAGTGCTCCAAACCGATACCGTACGTAGTTTATTTTGCATAAAAATACGCGGTTTAATTATTGAGAAAGAACAATTTGATTAAGAGAGTCTGTCAGTTCGATAATGGAACAGAAAGTTGAAAATACCTGCGTCAATACGTACCGCGTATTCTAACATTTCTGGAAAGTAATTTTCGAAATTGAATCTCCATACAATATTCTGGGCAATGTAGGCAACTTGTAAATTTTCCAAACAAACTTTCGGAGCGGAACGACATCAGCACGCGATCCACGTAGGATTCGTGATTCGTGCACGTGATACGATTTCGCGTATGTATATGTATAAGCGGAGTACCTATGTACGTAGCGTTCCTCGTTTCGACTTACATAATTGCACGTTTATTAGCAGTTGTCTCGTGCAGGCTCGACAAATGCGTTTCTGAATATCATTTTTAATGTTTATGCGTCGATCATCGCCGGCGAAACTGGAAACGGGCTCCCGCGTCCGACACGCGAATTTATTGTAGGAAAATGAGATGAGAACCGGACTCACTTGCATACGTTAATTAAATGAAAAATTTCCTTCCTAAATCGTCGGTTGTCATTCAGGTTTCCGTCTCGCATAAAATGTTTGGACGTAAAATAATTTCGTACGTTGCTCAGTGCTCGAGACAGATTTTCCAGGATAATTTTTCTGATCGCCCCCGACCGTCGAATATTTATTTCACAAATAAAACGGTTCTCGTTCTCTCGCTGACCAAATTACGTGAATAATCCCGATATCTGTTCGAGGGTAATAATATGCTACGCGGATCTATATAATTTTGCATATTGTTACTGAACCGTATGCAAGCTTTGATTACAATCGCCGATATTACACCGTTTCAGTGACAATATTTTAGTTGCCAATTGCGTTCGAGCATCCGCCTCGTTTCATTTCACCACTGACCTATCAACCGACGCATTTTTCCTTCCCAAAAATTACACTTTGGAAATGATACCGAGCGGACGAGTAAAATTTTATTTCGAATTATTATTGAATATCTTGATCCTTCAGTAATGTGCAGGTTGAGTAAGGTGCTGATGAATGTTATAAAATAGGTGATTCAATTTCGTTGGGATAAATGTGGAACAAACGGGAAATGAGGTGAAGCTTGGATCGCTTGCGCACAGTGGTCTGAAAAGACGGTTTTTGGGGCAAAAAGTCGATTTTTCAATATCTGTATTTAGAAAAAAACGTTTTTCTCTTATAAACTAAGATTCTTTCAAAACATCCAAATCCAAAATGTTATTCATTTTAGATAATTGTCTAATTAGGTGTAGCGTGCTGAAGACAAAATTGTAAAATTGGAGTTAATATTAGACGGGTTAGATATTTATTATAGACTAGTAGAATACAAGTTTAAATGATGGGTTTACATTTATTAATAGATTTATTTGAAATATTTCATTCAATTCTAATTATTTTCTAATCCATTTACGGACCGTGCACTGTTTATAACACTTTGATCTTTGAGAAGATTTAAAAAAAAGAGTTTAGAAGTGATAGGCATCAAATTCGAATCATAGGAAAGCTTAGACATTTATTTAATAGATTATATGAATTTCAACTTCTACCTCTTGCAACTTTTAATCCTACATCCATTTAAAAAAATAATCGTCGCGCCTCAAGGCACTGCAAATTAATGATTCTAAATAAAGTGCAACAATAAGTGAAAGTTATTAAAAATTTTTCTTATAATAGCAGTTTTTTTTATAAGAGATTTTTTAATATTTTGTGTAAAATGTATCAAATGATAGTGAAGNAGTGAAAGTTATTAAAAATTTTTCTTATAATAGCAGTTTTTTTTATAAGAAATTTTTTAATATTTTGTGTAAAATGTATCAAATGATAGTAAAGGTTCCTTCCTTCTTGAGATAAAATGAAATTCATATTGTTGAAAAGTTTGTTACTGTCAAGTTCATTACTGCAAATATTTGTGTTACGTAATATACGATAAATTCCAATCGAACACCATCGAAATAAAGATTTTCTACTTTAGATTGCGAAATACTCCTCCACGAAACGCTGCACCGCACCGTACTGCAACTATCGTCCCGAATTTTTAATTTTTAATGTCAGACTTGTGATCAGCTTCTTCAAAAACCCTAGGTTACCAAGTTAACCAGAAAGTTAAGATAATAGTTTGACTTTCTTCCACAAAAACCGCCTTTGCAGACCACTGTGTCTTGTAAGGAAATGAGAAATCTAGCCACACGTACTTCGACTTCACTCGTAAAGAAAGTTTAAGTTTAATCGTGCTCTATTAGTGAATAGACCCTTGAATCAACCTCAATTCTTTATGTTGGTATGGCACTCGAACGTGAGACGCGAGAGTCTATAAGGTGACCGGTCTACTCGTATATCTTGTATGTGATTTCCCCATGTTATAGCTATCGACTCGATCCTTATACGTACGGAGCTTTTACTTCTTCCACGATATTTCGAAGTTTATTAGTTCTCCTTCCTCCTTATCTCAAGATTGAATTCAATAAAACTGACGTCATCTAGAGTAGTTAGAAAACTGTTCCCCCCCGAGATTTTTATATTCTTCTGGCTCGCCGGACAAATTACTATAAATGATTCAGTACAAAAATAGCGCAATCTATTTTGAAGCGAAGGCAGCAAGGAGAAATTCTCGGCTGCAACCAACGGCAAGAATCGTTATTTTTAATTAGCAATCACCATTAGCTCTTAACGGTCGCTTTTCATTCTTCTGGAACGTCGACGTTCACCGAATTAGATATTCCGACTCTACACATTTTTTTCTACAACAGAATAAAACTCTCAACTTCTATATCCGTTTCACGATACCTTTTTTTTCCCCCAAGCGGGCGTAATAAAATCGCAGAAAGGAAATCTTAGCTCGTTAGACGCGTCGTAAAGTGCAGTTTGCATTTTAAATGAAAAATAATGCAAATGAGTCAGTCAACGAGTTCGGACGACCCAATGAGGCGATAGAAATTTCGTCGACGGCCGCTGATGCCCGCGCGAATGGGAAAACCACTGGGAAGAGTCTGGGTGACAAAAGAAACGCTATTACTTGAAAGCTTATGAAACAAAAATTATATACGATGTTTTCTTAATATTTTCCCTAATACTCTTTCAAGAACTGTCGAGTTTCCTTTAAAAGTTCTTCGATTTTTACACAAACTTCATCGGTTTAGTCTACTGCGGGGCGAAAGAGTTTTTACGAGCTCGCAATCGGGAAACGATTCTCTATTGCCAAGGAAATATGAAACTTGGAATCGCTCGGCATCCCGTACGAGCGTTTCGGCGCGTACGACATTCAATAAAACACCAGTTCGTGATCGGTAATGCGTTAAGAGTAAGAGCGATCGTTAATTCGTTATTCATGAGGCGGTCGAGTGGCGTCCTCACGCCGTTATTCGTTTATGGTTTATGGTTTGATACTTTATACATTTATTAACATATTCCAAGCTTTAATGTACCGTGATTGGATTCTCTGTGTATTTAATATGCTAACTCATCACCCTTTGAGTTTTCCCATTTATTATTAATTTTATAATGTGCGAAGCAATGGATTTAAAAACATTTGGTAATGTAACATTTCACGCTCTCACGTTTTATATTATATTCGTATTTAATTAAAACAATACGCGTATATGAAGTCCAACATTCCGTGAAACGTTTTACTAACGGGAAACTCGGTTCCAAGCGGGAAATTTCTTATTTGCACAGCATTAGTTTGTTTTTAAATAGAATCGTGCAATGTATAAAATTATTCAGAATATCTGAATCCATTATTCAGCGTTTAAATGATAACAGAAATGTCCGTCTAAAACACGTTTATTAAACTGATGCCTTAAACGTTTCATTTCGCATGAAAGTCTANCAATGTATAAAATTATTCAGAATATCTGAATCCATTATTCAGCGTTTAAATGATAACAGAAATGTCCGTCTAAAACACGTTTATTAAACTGATGCCTTAAACGTTTTATTTCGCATGAAAGTTTTATTATAAATATGTATATATTATTGATTTATCGTCTGCGTACCGAAGAGGAATTGCATACAATTTGAATCGCGTTAATAAAAAATTGAGCGCGGCATAAGGGGTGCTGCGAGAGGTCTAGAATCAATATCCTTGAATCTGGTAAAAGAACACGTATCCTCGTGATGGGTGTTTAGTTTCCAGAGGGAATATGATCTCCTCGAATTTCCCATTAACCACGTTCTTAGTTTTTGCGTCTCCGGCACTTCTCGCGCTACGAGCGCCAAATTTTGTCGAACAATAGACCGGTTCGAAAAGTCTTTGCTCGTTGAAAAGGCGCTTGGCAGGGGAACTCGTGGGTCGCGCAAACGAACCACGCTTCAATCTCGCGAAAGTTGTGGAACTCCGCAGGAGACGATTATCGATACCGAAAAAAATAACGGGGCCATGGCGGAGAACTTAGTTTTCGTGAAGCTTTGGCGACTGCCGCTGAAAACCGATTAAATTAGTAATTAACAAGCCCGTTCGTTAACAGCTCTCCTCTCCGTGTAATTTATCGAATCGACGGAGTTAATTAATAAAGTATAGGAAAAGTTGTCCGCTAGTTTTCGTCTGTCGCCCGGGTCCATCGGTCTGAGAGCTCGTCGCACTCGAAGAGTACTCGTCGATGCCATTGTTCGAAAAAAACACGTTCCTGTTCGAGTTTCGGGCATTTTAATCGTCAATTAAATCAATTTGTTAAAAATGCCACTTTTCCTGGCCAAAAACTGTCAAATACTCTTGTAATATTAATTAAAATGACAAATTCTTTCCTATAATATCTCGTTCAATTATACATTTATACATAGATATAATACAATATAAATATTTGAGCTTTACGAACGAGTACTCGTGCAGCGGTATGAAGATATGGGACGAATGTGTACGCCAAGTTCTGATATTTCTTAACCGCAGTTGTAAATGCGAGGCGAAGTTGTAAAAACTTCGAGAAAAGTTCGCGATAGAAACGAAATTGTGAAACTACAAATCGAAGAGAAACGAAAATCCACGGTCTCCTGTTTGTACTAGATAAGGGTGGTTAGACGAGCGGCGGCGACGGTGAAACTTAGATGAAAGGGACGGCGATTGGTCAAAAAAATCGGATAAATCTCGAAAGTTTCACGTCCCACGTCGCGTTGTAAAGAAAAATAGTTCCCTTAATCTATTGTACCGTTCCCCAGGTGGAAATGTCCGAACAGATCCGCGACGAATAAATCCGTCGGTATACACGGAACTAGTTTTTGCTCGAAAAACAGGGAAATAGGGGCCCCTGTCATAAAGCTCGGTTCTCTTCCGTTCCGTCCTTAACGCCTGGCACGTACGAAGCTCTGTTCGATGGCGCTTAAAGAATGCGATAGATCAGGCCAATCGATCGATCCGGCTGATAAATGCTCGAGAGAAAACGCCGGGAACGAGACGGTCTTTTTGCGACTTTACCTACACGATACGAGATTTATGATTCCGCGTCTCGGTGGACGTTTTTTCTTGCCGCCGGTTCTGCCGTGTCCGCGATTCACGCTCTCCAATCCCGTCCGTGGAATCCGTCAGACGAAAAAAAATACGCTCGCGACGGAAATATGGATTTTACATTTAATGATATTCGATATTGTTACGCGACGCGACACGCGTCTCCGGTGGAATGCGCGAAATTTTAATTGCACATTACCCAAACTGGGACAAAGATCTGCGTTTTATTAGAGATGATCACGGAAAATGTCGACGCGGTATGAACAGACTGAATAGTGCGCAGTAATTAGACCAAAAAACATAAGTTCCAACTGCTCCTCGCGCGTCCTGCGAATACTAATTAGCGGTGATACCGTTTTCCTATTTCGGAAATTGCTGATATATCGCGGCGATAATTGCGAATATGTAATACGACGTGGGCCATTCATTTCGCCTCCAACAAAAGAAAGATATCGATTGCCGCAGGTACGTGAATCTCCTTGTATAGAAGTTACCCTCGAGCTAGCCAAGATAGAAGGTTCCATCTGGAGAACAATTTGCAACAAATCATCAGGATAGGATTGCTTGGAAATAAATACGATGGTGAAAAAAGTTGTTATATTTCCTGGGGGAGAATCTAAATCCCGTCATCAGGGACGACGGACCCGTGTAATAATCAAAGGGACGACGGTCACTCGGCTTTTGCGCCTTTTTGATGTCCTGTATCAAATTCCTATTAGGAATGGAGGACCCTCCGTTTTTACGGAGTCAGAACGATTGATATATAATTTTTTATAGTACTCTCTTTTCCTTCTAACAAGACTCGAAATAAGAATGGAAAAATTTTATGCTTTATAATTCAGATTATTACATTGTGCTGAGAAATTCGTAATGATATGCATATAGTAATTAAACATACATACATCTGGGAATATTATAAATACACATTGGATTCTAGATTCATCGTTCAGAAGAAGTAAACAAATTGCAATATCTTCGCATAAGCTCACATTTCTCTACGTAAGAAACTAATATCTCCCTCCTGTCTCATTATTTGCCTTGTATGTCTTATATTAATTTATTAATTAGTTATAATTGCTCTTTGATGTCCTGTATCAAATTCCTATTAGGAATGGAAGACCCTCCGTTTTTACGAAGTCAGAACGTTTGATATATAATTTTTTATAGTACTCTCTTACTACTCAAAAAATTTTATGCTTTATAATTCAGATTATTACATTGTGCTTAGAAATTCGTAATGAACTCCTCGTATGCATAAAGTAATTAAACATACATACATCTGAACTTTATAAATACACGGTGGATTCTAAATTCATCGTTCAGAATATGTAAACAAATTGCAATATCTTCGCATAAGTACACATTTCTCTACGTAAGAAGCTAATATCTCCTTCCCATCTCATTATTTGCCTTCTATGTCTTATGTCAATTTATTAATTAGTTATAATAGCTTTTTGATGTCCCGTATCAAATTCTTATTAGGAATAGAAGACCCTCCGTTTTTACGGAGTCAAAACAATTGATATATAATTATTTTATAATAATCTCTCCTTCTAACATAAGATTCGAAATAAGAATCGAAAAATTTCGTGCCTTATAATTCAGATTATTACATTGTGCTTAGAAATTCGTAATGATCATGTTCATAAAGTAATTAAACATATTTACATCTGAATATTATAAATACACAGTGATTTCTAGATTCATCGTTCAGAATAAGTAAACAAATTGCAATATCTTCGCATAAGCACACATTTCTCTACGTAAGAAGCTAATATCTCCTTCCTATCTCATTATTTGCCTTGTATGTCTTATATTACTTTATTAATTAGTTATAATAGCTTTTTGATGTCCAGTATCAAATTCTTATTAGGAATGGAATACTCTCCGTTTTTACGAAGTCAGAACGATTGATATATAATTTTTTTATAGTGCTCTCTTTTCCTTCTAAAATTCGCAATAAGAATGGAAAAATGTTGTGTTTTATAAATCAGATTATTACATTGTACTTAGAAATTCGTAATTAACTCCTCGTATGCATAAAGTAATTAAACATGTATTTACATCTGAATATTATATATATACACATTGGTTTCTAGATTCATCGTTCAGAATAAGTAAGCAAATTGCAATATCTTCGCATAAGCACACATTTCACTACTNTCAGAATAAGTAAACAAATTGCAATATCTTCGCATAAGCACACATTTCTCTACGTAAGAAGCTAATATCTCCTTCCTATCTCATTATTTGCCTTCTATGTCTTATGTCAATTCATTAATTAAGTATAATAGCTTTTTGATGTCCCGTATCACATTATTATTAGGAATGGAAGACCCTCCGTTTTTACGAAGTCAGAACGATTGATATATAATTATTTTATAATACTCTCTTTTCCTTCTAATGTAAGACTCGAAATAAGAATGGAAAAATGTTGTGCTTTATAAATCAGATTATTACATTGTGCTTAGAAATTCGTAATGATCTTTTCGTATGCATAAANCGTTCAGAATAAGTAAGCAAATTGCAATATCTTCGCATAAGCACACATTTCACTACTTAAGAAACTAATATCTCCCTCCTATCTCATTATTTGCCTTGTATGTCTTATGTCAATTCATTAATTAGCTACTGAGCCTTGTAATGTCTACATGGAAATTCTAAGGGACACATAGTACGTGCACATGCTGCAATTTATCTATATGTGGCCTAGAAGCCAATGAGTTACCCCAGCCTGATCGTGTTGGACAGCTAACGACGGGCGACATTGTAAATACGGCTCAGTGTAACTTGCCCGTTGATTGAGGCTCGTGTATTACTTCAAACTGTACAATGAACCGTCCCCTGATGAATGGATCTATATATCTTGATGTTCAGTTGCTCTATTCATCCTACGTATCTAGGCCAAAGATTTCATTGATAGGAAAATGCACGCTTGAACCCTAAACTATATTTAAACGTCTGCTTCTCATACTTCGTTTAAGACCAGTTTAGTGACGCAAACACGATGCCACGAGCGAACGTGCGTATTTTTTACGCCTCTCTTACGTATTCTTTTTTCACAAACGATACTCGATACAATTGTGTAATATAAGTATGTCAAAAAATATGATTCTTTCGACGCATCAGCGATCGCTTGAACGAATAAATGAATTTTAACGAAAGAATCTGACACGCGCATTCCGGGCGCGTAATCGTTTTTCCTCGTTAAATCGTGACGTGCCCGTCCGTTCGTTCGACAATTTTCCACTCGTAATTATTCGTTAATTATACTGTTGAGTGACTTTCAACGGGTACGAAGCGGACGAAACGATGATAACTGGACCAGTTCGAAATGAACGCAGGTGCGACGATGATTTGGCTCAATCGATGTGCCTAATAATAAAAAACTCATTTCGATCTGATTAATATTAAATTTAATTAGTCGACGCTAATGAAGTAATAATTAGGTTGTGAATGTTACGCGTTTGTACGAGAATTGCATGCGCAAAAATGTGTAACACATTAAAAGTGGCTTAACGTGTTGAGAAATCTTGTATAGACAGTCTAATTCGATCTAATCTCACGCCTAATGCCTGTTTAATTGAGACGTATTATCACTACGGTCGGAGGTGTTCCCGTGTATGGAAACTAAACACCCTCGGTTAAATGCGACCAGTCAATGATAAAATTAACGACAGAAGCAGTCGATTCCGCGGACGTCTATTAAATTACGCGATTTCACTTTGTGAATTACGGTAAACATCGGAAGTGGTGTTAAAACGTTTGAATTTAGGTGACATCACTCCGTGCACCTGTGGTGTACGTATATGGAGCGCGGTGTAAAACGATGATCGACGGGATCATTAATTATTTCCCTTTTCGCTGGGAAACGTTAATGAAATAGGGACTCAAAGTTTATCGGCTGATTGATTCTGATGGAGTCAAAGTATTAACACGGTTACATGCTCGTAAACATATTCGAACACCTGTACCATTTTTAATGAGTTCCTTGTTGTTTTTTTTTAAATAAGTATAAAGTAAACGAAACTTTCAATAAAATTTTATATATTATTTTTTCGTTGCAATGTGTACTTTAAATGCATCAAATCCTCTGGTATCTTAATAAAAACCAGTGATAGTAATAAATTGTTTCTACAAATAGCTTAAGATTTTATTAGAAAAAAAATATTGCAAATGGAAGATAATTTTTATCGGCTATTAAAAATTAATCTTACAATTAAACGAGATAGATGGGCGTTCGCTCGTTTCAATGTCGTTTAGTAACAAACGTGATTATTTCGATAGTCTATTAATTTAGATAACTGATGTAGATAATTAAATATTGATTAGTAATGATTTGGCAACAAGCTTGTAAACGAATTTAATTGAAAGCAGTAATACGAATAAGCGGTACATAGCGTGCATTAATGATAATTGTTTACCGAATTACATATTCCACTACTGTTATTTAGGTAGCTAGATTTGCTTGATGTTCTGGATATCAAATCTCCGTGCTCGAATGCACGTACCTTTCACGTATTTTTTTGAAATGAAGAAACATAATTGATATTTTTATAAATTCATGTGCTATTATTAGATTTTTAAATTGTATTCATTTACGACAAAAATTTTAAGTACGTACGTTGCAAATAAACAGTTAAATACGACTGTCGTGTTTAAAGAAGGGATTTCATATCCATCAACCTGATACTTGCAAATATTTGGACACACATGTATGCGTAGAACATATTTGAAATGCGAAAACAGTATTTTATCCGGGATTTAAAATAGTTTAGGCGAAAAATGGATGCCGCTGTGCGTCCATCGCGAATTTAAACAAGTTTCAAACGGAACGAGGAGGACCTTTAAAAATAATTTGCGTAATCGACGAGAGAGGACACGCTTAAAACCGGGACGCGATACGTGACGGGAGAAAAATGTCCAAACTTTCCGCTGCGTCTGAATGTGAAAAAATTTCTGGCCATTTCACGACGAATTAAAATTAAGCGGACAGTCGTCAAATTTGTTTCCCTCTCAGGGCGGTTTGTCGGAAAATCTCCTGAAACGAGGAGAGAAATTAGCCCGACACGATGTTTGCGCGTGAACGCTTAAGGAAATGAAGACAGGTATTCTGTCTCGCAGTGCCCGGAAATCCGGTGCGTCAATAATAAATTCGAGTAAATATTTAGGATATCGTGGATTTACAAACGACGCGACGGGAGGGGCCCCGAGACGAGAAAAATTGAGCAGCGGATAAATAAAAATCGCATAAATCGCAAGTCAGGCCGGTGTTTTCACCGGCAGCCGCGAGCCGTACTTCATTCGATAATCGCCGTGATATAAAACGAGAAATAAGCGGACGGTACGCGAGTAATAAAAAAAACCAGAAGATTGACAACCCAGGTTTTGCATTCCCTTGATCGCTTTATCCATACTGATAAAATCAGTCCACTTCATTCTTCATTTTTATTAACGCACGGTCGAACCTAAATTCGACGTCGTAAACGGTCCGATCGTACGGNGCCCCGAGACGAGAAAAATTGAGCAGCGGATAAATAAAAATCGCATAAATCGCAAGTCAGGCCGGTGTTTTCACCGGCAGCCGCGAGCCGTACTTCATTCGATAATCGCCGTGATATAAAACGAGAAATAAGCGGACGGTACGCGAGTAATAAAAAAAACCAGAAGATTGACAACCCAGGTTTTGCATTCCCTTGATCGCTTTATCCATACTGATAAAATCAATCCACTTCATTCTTCATTTTTATTAACGCACGGTTGAACCTAAATTCGACGTCGTAAACGGTCCGATCGTACGAAGTATAAATAGTGGAAAACAAGGACTCGCGGATGCGGAAAAATGAGATTTGAATTATGTCTTATCTCCGCGGGGCATCCACGATTTTACACAAAATATCATCGGACTATCGTTTCCAGTCTACCGTTTCGCAATATTTCAGTTTCAAGATGTACTGACAGCGCGAAGGAGCAGCAAGAAAGAAAAGGAGCAAAACTGAAAGAACACAGTTTGCAAGTTTCGAGCTGTTTTTCACCGCCGGCGCATCAGGTTTTACACTCCATTGCCGGCGAGGCAAGTTAAATAGAATCGCCACGCAAGCTTGAAAAAAGATTGATTTCAGGAATCGCTGAGGATGCTCCAAGCTGAAACTTAACGGTTGCCCTGTTTCGCGAGTCTCAAAGTCGAACCGCTTAATCTTCTTTGCCGACGACAACATTCCACGAAGAAAAAAAATCAGGAAACCGTCCGACGTCTTAGAGAAACATTATTAATTCTCGCGATATCAAAGAGAGGAGTTTTATTGCGTTCGCGCAGTGAGTTCATTTAATTTTTTGAAAGTGCAGGATTCTCGTTAACGTATATGCAGAAGGAACGAGCTGTCTTCCTTCCGGATATCTTTTTCAATTGTGATTAAACGTAATAACGTTCGAAGAGAGGGAGGAACAACATCGCTTCATTATAATTCTGTCCTTTTCCCGCGGAGATAACACGGTGGAAATGAAATTGGACGGACAGACGGATAACGGTAATAGATGAAACAAGCAGCCCTGGAAGGGACCGCGTCCTTTTTTCGCCGTCCTAAATTCAATCAAAACCTTGTCCCTATAGCCACCGGCCACTTCACACCTCCAAATACTCGCTTGACCCAGTTCCATCATTCACTGGGGGAAACAACAATTTAATTTGCAAGTTGGTCTTATTGTCAGAAAGGATCCTAGTTACCTCCGGATTGTCGGCAGACGCGTACGCGAAAACGTGAAAACGCAAGTGGTACATTTTCAAAAATACTTAATTAAAATTCAATTTGCCAACGGAACCATTTTATTTTCTTCGTAAATACATAAAGTGTGCAGTTTATTAACGAGAAACATTCTCCTGCTCTCTTCGTACGGTTGTTTACATTTTGTTTGAGGCGCACGGAAAATGATATGTCAACTGGAAACGGATCGAGCAGGAAATTTTGGACGGGAATACCGGGCTGAATTATAGCGTGTCTTTCGATAATAAAATTCGCCGGATGTAATTTACGTACCGCTGCCGCTGTTGTATTCGAACGTTTGCAAAGAGAGAACGCGCATAGAAGCGAATTTAATTATTCTGTTCCTAATTAAATTAATAATCAGGTTGACGAGACCAGGTGCACGTACGGTCAGATTTCCGAGAGGATGTACTTTTTAAATTTCTCACGTGTACCAACGAAACCATCGATGCATACGCGAATTTATTAACCATTCTGTGCAACAGCGGAAACTTGCGCGCGCTTGTAAAATTTAGCTTGCCAAGCGTGAGCATCTGATTATCCTGCAGTATCAAACTGGCTAAATATTTATTACGTTTACTTAGGGCGTATTGCAGTTTATCCTGTTTAAAGCTTTCGTCTTGCTCGTTAAGCAACGCACTGCCGGCGCTCGGGCGAAAAAAGAGAAGATTAATGATTATTTAGAAAATATGCGAATCTCGTATATAATAGAATTCGGAATATTCCGATATAACAAGTGTTCGTATAACGGCAGTTCTACTGTATTACATTTGAAACTTTCTACCGGGAGTGCAAATTGAAACGAGGTTTAATCGGCCGGCGAATATTTTTTTAATTAAAGTTCGCAGCGTCACGGGGAAAATTGGAATAAAATTAGTTTGAAGTAGATGGGTAGGACGCGCGCGCGGGCTTGCCGAGAAGAATCGAGCAGGAACTGCTAGTTTCGCGACGTGTCACGTGGAAGGAACAGAGATAGCAGGCTTGTGTTTTGTGCACGAGGCTTCTGTTATCAGTGGACGAGTGCCAATAAAACACGGAGATAGCGAAGCCTAGTTTAACCAGCTGTTGACGCGCCACGGCGAAATATGAACAAAAACATGTACACGCTCGCGCGTGTTTGTATGTGTCAGGCGCGATACGAACAATGATAATGTTTAAATATCGTCCTGCCGTGGCGCAAACATCAAGTAGACAATATACAATCTCGATTACAAGTGATGTTTAGACAGTGCGTGCTCGTATCTTATAGAAACAGGATTCCATTCTTCCCCAGGAGGGAGACAATTAAATTATCGGTCGAAAAATGCGGATGGAATAAATAGGAGATGATTGAAAAGTGGCATAATACTTGAAATGATTCTATAAAATAGCCGTGGAATAATCGGGCGCGTTATTTACCATTCTGTTTCACCCCGTTTTTATCTCGATAAACTGGTATCCTCTCGAATCTGGCACATACACGCGTTCCGCGAGACTTTTAGCCAAAAAATTGTACACGTCAATCCATTTCACTTGTCGAGCGTATTGAATTTTCAAAAGAACAAACAAAACGTCCATCTTGCATAGTGCCGGGTTCGGATAGTAAAGCTTCGAACGCTGCACATCGGTAGACGACGTTTGTTCGCCCCCCGAAAATTGACCCATCCGGATTCGATGATTCGGGAACAAACGCGAAGACCTCGCGCCGCTCGGCGCTCGCACGGAAGTTCGGTTATGATCGAGCGGAAACTTCGCCGCGTTCAAACGCAATTATGCTCGCGGAGTTTTGGAGTTTTGGAGGGACATAGATGCGGATGTTCCACAAATACGGCTGAAAGCTTTTAAGAAACTCTAATCCGGACGGGCAATAACGTATTCCCCGGGATTGTTTAACTCGCTTAGAACGCGGCTACGGACGTAACGTGCCGCAAGAAATGAAATTATCGCACTTTACCAACTGCGAGTGCCATTTCCCGGTAAGAGGCACCCTTTTTCGATGCGAGCGAAAAGCCAACTTTCTTCGGAAGTGTCTTTCATTTAACGTCGATCAATCTCGACGAGGGGGCGGCTGCCGTGGGTGGATACACGCTTCCGAGTTTATCGTCGACGGCGCGCGGAGCAGCGGTACGACCGGTTAAACCCATCGTTTTCGCGCGAATCGTTCGCGACTCCACGGGTAAGATTGGATGAGCAATCATCGCGGCGATCAAACTTGCATTCGATTCGAATTCCGCAGATTTAATCGAGCAATTTCGAACGACCACTCTTATTACTAAATTGAGGACCCTCGGGATGAGAGATTTCCGAAGATATAAGGAATGCACGGCGTGGCCTGACCGGTGTTATTACACCAGAACGATGTTTCTTACTCGCCGGCGTGATGTGATAAGTAATATGATCACCACGCGCCGCGGGCCCGGACAATACCGTTGGATTACGTCGACATCGTGTTCTACTGCCATGAATGTATAATTTTACACACGTGTGAAAACGAGGATCACATTGTAATTTCTTCTCATTACAATGTCGAATGTCACGAGTCGCGCAATTAATCACGCGAGTCACGTACTACTGAATATACTGGAACTGAGAGACCTTATCTCGCGGCCTTAAATTATTCAATGCGACGACCTACCTGTTTTATATCGGCTAATGAATGCAAAAACCTCGCGCTATCTGTCCCTTGTCACTGACAATATGAATCGCAATTGATTATCGAATTAAATAATTTACGATTAGGCGAATTCTGCGCGTCGTAAAATAAGGAACGAGAATTATGCGGAGAGGCATATGTACGTTTCATTATTCGCGAGTTTTAATTAAAGTTCGCAGCGTCACGGGGAAAATTGGAATAAAATTAGTTTCAAGTAGATGGGTAGGACGCGCGCGCGGGCTTGCCGAGAAGAATTGAGCAGGAACTGCTAGTTTCGCGACGTGTCACGTGGAAGGAACAGAGATAGCAGGCTTGTGTTTTGTGCACGAGGCTTCTGTTATCAGTGGACGAGTGCCAATAAAACACGGAGATAGCGAAGCCTAGTTTAACCAGCTGTTGACGCGCCACGGCGAAATATGAACAAAAACATGTACACGCTCGCGCGTGTTTGTATGTGTCAGGCGCGATACGAACAATGATAATGTTTAAATATCGTCCTGCCGTGGCGCAAACATCAAGTAGACAATATACAATCTCGATTACAAGTGATGTTTAGACAGTGCGTGCTCGTATCTTATAGAAACAGGATTCCATTCTTCCCCAGGAGGGAGACAATTAAATTATCGGTCGAAAAATGCGGATGGAATAAATAGGAGATGATTGAAAAGTGGCATAATACTTGAAATGATTCTATAAAATAGCCGTGGAATAATCGGGCGCGTTATTTACCATTCTGTTTCACCCCGTTTTTATCTCGATAAACTGGTATCCTCTCGAATCTGGCACATACACGCGTTCCGCGAGACTTTTAGCCAAAAAATTGTACACGTCAATCCATTTCACTTGTCGAGCGTATTGAATTTTCAAAAGAACAAACAAAACGTCCATCTTGCATAGTGCCGGGTTCGGATAGTAAAGCTTCGAACGCTGCACATCGGTAGACGACGTTTGTTCGCCCCCCGAAAATTGACCCATCCGGATTCGATGATTCGGGAACAAACGCGAAGACCTCGCGCCGCTCGGCGCTCGCACGGAAGTTCGGTTATGATCGAGCGGAAACTTCGCCGCGTTCAAACGCAATTATGCTCGCGGAGTTTTGGAGTTTTGGAGGGACATAGATGCGGATGTTCCACAAATACGGCTGAAAGCTTTTAAGAAACTCTAATCCGGACGGGCAATAACGTATTCCCCGGGATTGTTTAACTCGCTTAGAACGCGGCTACGGACGTAACGTGCCGCAAGAAATGAAATTATCGCACTTTACCAACTGCGAGTGCCATTTCCCGGTAAGAGGCACCCTTTTTCGATGCGAGCGAAAAGCCAACTTTCTTCGGAAGTGTCTTTCATTTAACGTCGATCAATCTCGACGAGGGGGCGGCTGCCGTGGGTGGATACACGCTTCCGAGTTTATCGTCGACGGCGCGCGGAGCAGCGGTACGACCGGTTAAACCCATCGTTTTCGCGCGAATCGTTCGCGACTCCACGGGTAAGATTGGATGAGCAATCATCGCGGCGATCAAACTTGCATTCGATTCGAATTCCGCAGATTTAATCGAGCAATTTCGAACGACCACTCTTATTACTAAATTGAGGACCCTCGGGATGAGAGATTTCCGAAGATATAAGGAATGCACGGCGTGGCCTGACCGGTGTTATTACACCAGAACGATGTTTCTTACTCGCCGGCGTGATGTGATAAGTAATATGATCACCACGCGCCGCGGGCCCGGACAATACCGTTGGATTACGTCGACATCGTGTTCTACTGCCATGAATGTATAATTTTACACACGTGTGAAAACGAGGATCACATTGTAATTTCTTCTCATTACAATGTCGAATGTCACGAGTCGCGCAATTAATCACGCGAGTCACGTACTACTGAATATACTGGAACTGAGAGACCTTATCTCGCGGCCTTAAATTATTCAATGCGACGACCTACCTGTTTTATATCGGCTAATGAATGCAAAAACCTCGCGCTATCTGTCCCTTGTCACTGACAATATGAATCGCAATTGATTATCGAATTAAATAATTTACGATTAGGCGAATTCTGCGCGTCGTAAAATAAGGAACGAGAATTATGCGGAGAGGCATATGTACGTTTCATTATTCGCGAGTTTAAACGGAACGGATAAATCGATCTTCGAGATGCCTGGTTCTAGTCAGCCGATGCCATACACGGTATGAACAAACAACTCGTGTTACGACGATCGAGAGGATTTATGGGATACGAGTATTATGGTGTGACAGTTAATTCGACGCGTATACAGGGGCGGTGATTTATGGGGTGCAACAATTTAATAAATGTCACTAAAATGCGGATGCACGTCCCGAATCGCGGCACGTACTAAGTTTACCATTGCCGGTCTAACGTACGTCGCATTGAAACATTATTATCCATTGTACCCGTTTCGACGGCAATCGGGAAAATACCATTAGAGAAATAGAAATGTTACCCCGTTTATTAAGGAACGATAATAATTTCATTTCTTTTCTGAGCTACGCGTTTATCTCCTCGATTAAACTTTGAAATATGAAGCGACGATTTCTGTTTCTCTCCGCCTGAGATAGGAGCGAAATGAATTTTCAATTTAAAAATGCTCCCTCGTTACATATATTGCAAAGAGCGCCGCCAAAAAGGAAGAATATCTTTCCATCAAGAGATTTTTATATGAAAATTATTCACCCTCCTGTTCCAGCGAGAATCATTTTCTACCGTCCCGCGTTCCCGAATTATCGCGGCGAAGGGGGAATAAGAAATCCTTCACTTAATTAAATTTCCTGTGCCATGCAGTGCCGTGCCGTGCCCTGGCGGTAAATAGGATTAAAATATTCGCCTCGCTCATGTGGTCGAATTAAGGAATATTCACCTTTCCGGAATTCATTTCTTGCGTGAAGCAAACACGCAAATCACGTTCCGTATTACCCTTTGAAGTTTCAGCTTCGAATAACCAGCTGCCACGAGGTTAACGAAACCATGACCATATTCTTATTAACCACCGTGCTAGTTATGGCATTTCCCCATTTACACGTTACTTAATCCTTATTACATGCTTCGTAAAAGACGAACATATCATGTTTAGTGTCTATATAATTAGTTTAATCGTTATGCTGTTACTCGTTTCTGTAGCCTAGTTGATTTTTTTATTAATCTATTATATATAATATGAAATGTCGAGAATATGGATCATCTGACAGATTTATGAGAAGTATTTTATTCAATAAAATAGGTCGTGATTGATCGATCTGCTAACGCGATTCTAACGAGGAGGTACCATCTGTAAACCTTCTCTTTAGGGAAAGTTGGTCTTTCTTTTTTAACTTTATCAATTTTAGATAATTTTAAGATCTAAGTTCTGCGTTGAGTGATAAGGAAGAAGTATTTTGAGGGGGGTTATTATTTGGAAGCATTGATGATTTTCTATGAGGTTTCTATCATTTCTTTCATTTCAGCAATTAAATTTGTTGAACCATCTTGGAAAATATCTTAGCTACACTGGCGGAAAAAAAGTTTATGCAAAACTACGTCTTTCTACAACAATTTAGGATTTTCTGCTATAAACTATGTATTTCTATTCTTTTTATGAATATCTACGATTTTCTACTCCCGTGAAATAATTTTTTTTTGGAAAAAGAATAGAAATGCATAGAATAGAAAGACATAGTTTTTCACAAATGTCTATACTTTTCCATGTAAAACTATAATACGTTTTTCAATTCTTTTCGATTTAAATGGTTTTCGGCGAGAATAGAAATGTATAAAGTGTTATAGTTTTTCAAAGATATCTAGACTTTTCTATACAAAACTACTTCTTTTGTGTATCATTATGAAGTGAACTCTTGGTTTAGTGGAAGAGGACAAGAAGACAAAAATTGCGGCCAAGTAAACAAACATTTCATGCAAAATAATTTTACTATAATAAAAAAGCGTAGAAAGTAGTAGTAGAAAAGTGTAAAAATTCTTAAATTTTATACATATATTTGCATAGAATGTTGTTGAATCTCCACATTCATGCATAGAATATCGTAGTTGTTGACGTAAAAATTAATATAATAGATAATAGTAAAAGATCGTAGAAATTAATAGTTTATGTGAAGGAAAACCTGTATGGTTTTTTATGACAGTCTATGCAAAAGGTTCCAAATGTCATAGTTTTTCATAGAAATTTTTCCGCCAGGGTAAGAAGAGATCTAATGCAGAAAGTCGTTAGGTAACTACACACACTTCTTATCTGTAACAATTTCGGTGATAAGAACTAGACGGATAAACGCGGATGCAGGCATAGACGTTGATCTTTGGAGAGGAAGAACGATTGTTCAAGTTATAATGAAACGGGTGTAATTTAAGATAATTGTTTCTTTAGACGTTCCACGGATGCCAGCTGAATTATCTCGGTAGTCGTTAATCGGTCGGGAATCAGGGTGAAAAGAGAAGGGAAGCAGTGGGCCAGAGGAGGTAATTCTGATGAAAAGGAAGATTATGTAATTTTTTAATGGACACGGTAATTCGGGATAATTGTTTCTTTCAATCTCCAAGAAAAGGTGCCGGCGTCGAGTCCCTTAAAAAATATTTCATAATTCGGTCAGACAGGCGAAATGCGCTTGACAATCATCCAGGCGAATGTTTTCAAACTGAGAGATAGATTTCGTTTTAAGTTTGGACTATCGTTGCCGGCTTTCGCTTTGTTTCGTACACGCCTCTTTGTGCCCTATGAAATATGCACGAAGAACAACCGAAGGTTAATCTAGTCGGCTATTTTCGGCGTCCTTAAACAATCTATATTCGCTTCACGACCCAGCGTAGTACCTGCATACATACGTACGTGCATTTCAATGTTTCCTGTCCCGGCGAAATATCGTTCGGAACGTTCAATCCACTCCGCTTTTACCTTTGAACGAAGTATAATCAAACAGGAATTTAATCGAATCGACTAGAACGTAATGTTGAGATTAATAACAAGTTTCCATTCACCGCTGTTACGAGCACGTGGCGGAAGTGAAATTTTCGCTTGCTTTAACACTTCTCGACAAAGGCGGAAATACTGTTTTCATCTTTCCTCCCGCGATTCTCCATTTCAATGTTTGAATAATGTAATTACTCCTAAACTTGTAAAATCACTCTTATGAAATATTGATGTAATTCTCTTTATTCCTCGAAGATTAAAAATTTTCCAATTATACTTTTTGGAAACGTTTTACGTGGATTTTATAACTCATGCATTTATCAAAAAATTTGATGTGCAAAAAATATAAACAATACGTGCAATTATATATGTAGATGAAAAAGCTTAATTCTTTTCGAGAGAAAGAAATCTCAATTTAGATTTCATTTTTTAAATTGAGCAGAAGACGCGAATGCGTCGACGTCATACTGCGTACGCGATCAGTCTTGATTGTCAGCCCATACGTGAACAAAACGGTGCTCGTTTGGTTTTCATTCAAGCCAAATAGCTCCATCTCAAACGACAGCGACGCGACGAGGACTTGGCGTCCCGATGGCACCGGGTGATTTATTCTTGCGGGCATCCTGCTGCTTGCCGCTTATCCGTAACAATCAACTCTGATTCAGTTTGATAACTACTTTACTTGTTTCATCTATCGGTTGCCGTAATATGGAACGAGTATTCCCTTCTATCACCGTTGCATATCGTCGTTGCGGAAGAATTTATTGGAACTTTTTTGGAACTGTTTTATGATCTGTTAAATGATTCCAATTACAGGATTTATTTAATGAAGTAGCACGATCGTTCAGTTGAAATAATCTGTGTCGAGCACTGACTTTAAATATTTGTCAGATCATTGCATATCGTTATCGCGGAAGAATTTATTGGAACTTTTTTGAAACTATTTTATGATCTGTTAAATGATTATAATTATAGAACATATTTAATGAAGTAGTACGATCGTTCAGTTGAAATAATCCATGTCGAGCATTGATTTTAAATATTTGTTAGATATTTTACGATAAGCATTTGCAAGTGCTCTTATGAATGGGAATATGTACACTTAATTCATGAATTAGCACGATCGTTCAATTGAAGTAATCCATGTCGAGCATTGATTTTAAATGTTTGTCAGATTTTTACGATAAGCATTTGCAAGCGTTTTTATAAGTGGGAATACGTACACTTAATTCATTGTATTTTAAAGTACAGATAAGTACAGCATCGCGGTTAGCGATCAACGGGCGAGCGATGTTTATGCGCGACCAAAATGCGATGAGTTGAGTGTATGTACAGTGGTGGAACGCTTGCCCATAATGATACGATTGAACGGTATGATACGGGGAGACGCGAGATTTAGGGTTGCCGTTATTTCTGCGTCATTTCATATATGTCCCGTGATTGCAGAATTCCCTCTTCCAATACCGGCTAAACGTTATCAGGAGAAAGCACGTCCTATAAAAGTTTCAGTCATTATTCACCACGAGAAACTTGTGCAACTCCGAAAAGTTCACGTTACATCCGACGACGAACTGTAACTCGGCGATGAAACTCGGCCCGAGTTCTTGTCCTGAGAAACCAGCCAAGACGAATCGTGAAAACAATTGAGAATCACAATAAATTACTTTTCGCACGAGCGAACACTATCGAGCTGCAATTCACTCTCGGCGATTGATTTTTTATTATGAAAAAGGAAATCGACCGACGGCGAGAATTCTCCAAGTTTTCGATCAAACGAACCACTAAATCCAGAGCAATTTTAATGATTTTGGAAATGTTTTAATTCCGAGTCAAATTCATTTTAGTCGAGTCAAGAATTACTGGCGCAGTTCTCTATATTTTCTGAGAAAGGAATTATACAATGAATCTGATTGAGAATGTTGATAATGAGATACTCTGCACGTAGATTGGAACCTGTTTCGTTAATTAATTAATTACCGACATGATTTTATCAAATCGATACCTTTGTATTCACACATTAAGCAACATCGCTATCTCAAAACGCGATTCCACGGAGGAATTCTCCCGTGCACCCTATCTCATCTTCTTCCTTCCTCAGAAATTGACCGACGGCGAGAATACTTGAAGTTTTCGATTAAACGAACCACTAAATCCAGAGCAATTTTAATGATTTTGGAATTGGTTTAATTCCGAGAAAAATTCATTCGAGTCAAAAATTAGTGGCGTAGTTTCCTATATCTTCTGGGAAAGGAATTGCAACGAATCTGATATTAAATGTTGATAATGAGATACTCTGCACGTAGATTGGAACCTATTTCGTTAATTAATTAATTACCGACATGATTTTATCATATCGATTCCTTTGTATTCAC
>SMSR01016161.1:8405-28184 GCA_019453355.1 Ceratina japonica | reverse complement strand
TTCCTTTGTATTCAAACATTAAGCAACATCGCTACCTCAAAACGCGATTCCACAGAGGAATTCTCCCGTGCACCCTATTTCATTCTCTCCCTTTCTCAGAAATTGACCGACGGCGAGAATTCTTGAAGTTTTCGATTAAACGAACCACTAAATCCAGAGTAATTTTAATAATTTTGGATATGTTTCAATTCCGAGTAAAATTTATTTTAGTCGAGTCAAGAATTACTGGCCTAGTTTTCTGTATTTTCTTCGAAAGGAATTACAATGAATCTGATTTTAAATATTGATAATGAGATACTCTGCACGTAGATTTGAATCTGTTTCGTTAATTAATTAATTACGGACATGATTTTATCAAATCGGTTCCTTTGTATTCACACATTAGGCAACATTGCCACCTCAAAACGCGTTTCCACAGAGGAATTCTCCCGTGCACCCTATCTCATCCTCTCCCTTTCTCAGAAATTGACCGAAGAATTCTTCAAGTTTTCGATTAAATAAACCACTAAATCCAGAGCAATTGTAATGATTTTGGAAATGTTTTAATGCCGAGCAAAATTCATTTTACTCGAGTCAATAATTACTAGCGCAGTTTTCTGTATTTTCTTCGAATGGAATTACAATGAATCTGATTTTAAATATTGATAATGAGATACTCTGCACGTAGATTTGAACCTGTTTCGTTAATTAATTAATTACGGACATGATTTTATCAAATCGGTTCCTTTGTATTCACACATTAGGCAACATTGCCACCTCAAAACGCGATTCCACGGAGGAAACGTTCTCTATCTCCCGTGCGCCCTATCTCATCCTCTCCCTTTCTCAGTAGTTACGTTCCAGTTCCTTGTCCACCTAATCAACAGACAGTTTACACGGTCCACGGTGTGCAACACGCATCCTCTTCTGCTAACCGCCCACGAAATCACCAAAAGGTGTCCGTGGGGAGTGTAATGTGACCTCTCTAAGAAGCAAACCTCCGGGCATCCATTATTCTCGGGACGTAACGTCGTATCACGTCCCCGTTAATCGAAAGGCCAAGTACTCCGACTTCCGACAATAGGCGAACGCGCTCGACACAGTTTACATTCGCGCGGAAAAAGAGAATGCAGGTCTCGTACCGATGCACATCCCCGTGCGACCAATTTTCAGACAGAAAGCGGACGTTGTCTCTGTATCAGTGCACCCAGCCAGGTGACATCGACCTGACCGGTACCTGAAATCGATTTCCCGGCGGGGTGTCAAATTGCACGCTGTCGAGCCCACGCACCGGTGCATTTAACTCCAAGATGATCGATGAATGTTCAGCTGCGTTCAGACGAGCAGAAAATGATGCCCTTGAAATTTGTCGCGATAACCCAGCTATCCGTGAATAATGAATTCGTTGACGCTTTTGTTAGTCCTTATAATATACTTGTCGTATTTATAGTGTACCTGTCACCATTGTATTTTTCTGCCTTTTATCTTCTGGGATTTTACCGCTCAATTTTCATATCGTTTACAACACTATCAACAGGTTATGGACGGCCAAATGGATCATTGTTAAAATGGCTAAATCCTGATTAATAAATGGATAGAAATTTATTTCACTTTCATCAGATAACCAATCTTACTTTAAGGGTACTCAGAGTTAATGGTCAACTGGATTCCTTTGAAATGCCCAATGCAGCTTTCTTTTCGTTCTAATTTTGTAATGGGAATTAGAGTCAGAGTCTTGCTCGTAATCGTATAAAATCTCCTCCAATTTGCTCCGTATAATAGACTAGTAATTTGTACGGGAAGGAGGATTGTCCGCTGCTTGGATCTCGAATGTAGTCACCTCCGCGCGGTGAGACCTGGCTCGGTAGCGTTTCCAGAGTTCAGTCTTTGAAAATGGTACCAAGAACTACAATCTAATTTAAGAATCTCTTACATTTTTCAATAATTTTTTTGTGTGCGTTGTTGAATGTCACGACGGAGTGAAAAAATGTCCGATCCAATTTTGCTAGAATACGAGACGAATGGTTGCTAGAAACGCGCAGCAACAATTTTCAAAACAGGAAGCGGTCGAGACATCATCGAAAAATCCTTGGACATATTTTACGGGAGACGTATCCAATGGTTCTGTTTTATGATATCGCGCATTTATTTCCGGCGAATTGTGGCACGTCAAACTGCTCGTACGTAACCGTGATGATCGATGAACGTTTTCGACCACGCTTCTGTAATTTGGCGGTCAGAGGCTGTTTGGTGCTCGATGCACTTCCTGCGATCGATACATCGATAATTACAGTGACGAGTTTGAAAATGCACTGCACCGGTATCGTGCGGTAATGGAAAAACACACGCGGAACGCGAGGCGATTGAAAAAGGGTGTCGGAGTCGGAGGGAAAATCAATTCGAGTGATTGAAGACTACACGTGTAGTTAATGAAGTACGCGTAATGATCTTCTGAAAACTCATATTATTCGTTTAGACCTTAATTTCTCCCCTTACTTTCATGTTCCTAAATCTGTTAGTCAAGTCATAAGTATAAGTATAAGTATAAGTATAAGTGTAACTATAAGTGTAAGTATAAGTCATATACATATATTTAGGTCGAGTCATAAGTTACTTCCGTTTTGTTATCAGACATTTATTTTGCTTTCATTGAATAACAAAATTATATTAATTTATTATATATTCGCCACTATTATGTATGACCTTCTCCCACATCTTCGTGGCAGTTTATCAATTCCTTCCTTGTAAAATGTGGTTGATTTGGACTGGAAGAAATTTTCGATAGCCTGACTGACTTGCTCTTCAGAACTGAAGGTCTTTCCATTCAAAAAGTTTTGTAAGGAACAGAAAAGGTGGTAGTCTGTGGGGGCAAGGTCCGGGGAGTAAGGTGGGTGTCGTAAAACAGACCGTCCAAGCTCAAGAATTTTTTTCTTGAGTCATCCTTGCTGTATGTGGTCGCGCATTGTCGTGTAAAAGAATGACGTTTTTGCGAAAAAGACCATTAAATAAGTAATAATAATATTTAATTAATATTTATATTTAGACTAATTGAATCCTCATCTACATAGTGAAAACAAAAACTCGTTTGTTTCGGTGACTTATAGTGAATAAGTAGTCTAGCTGCATCGGAAATTACTTATGTGATTACTTAATAGAAAGTTTCTTAATCTCAAATACAGTGACTTCCATTAATATTCGATCACATTTCGAAACGGTATAAGATTTTTAGTATTGGATCAAATAACTTTATCTTCTGTGGAATTTTAGAAAGCTTAATTTACTATAGAATGTGTAAAAAAAAATTAAAAAAACTTGGTATTCATTGAAATCGCGAGGAAAATAGTAAATGGACATGGTTTTTAACTTTTTTATTAGAGTCTGTAATAAAAATTGGAAGTGTCTTGTTTGCAGATCTAAGTAAGTTATATGCACGTACAAAGTTTCATAAAAATCGATCAATATTGCTATGCGCTATAAGCGATTAGAAATTGAAAAAATCGCAGTTCTCCACGACTTTCAATCTACGACTGGGATAAATTGAAGAATTTTTACATGTTTCGATATGTTTAACTCTTTTATGGTTTCATAGATTTTTATGAAACTTTACACATTCATACAACAGATTTAGATCTACAAACGGGATGTTTAAAATTTTTGCTAGAGTCTCGAACAAAAAAGTTAAACGTCATGATCTTTTCTCTTTTCTTCGAGATTTCGGCGAATAGTAATTTCTTTTAACTGTTTGTTACACATTACAAAGTAAACTAAGCCTTTTAAAAGCCCACAAAAAATTAAGTTAGTTAGCTCCATTTTAAAAAACTTATTCCGTTTTTAAGTGTGTCCGACTATTAATGGGACTCACTGTATGTAAATTCCATTTCTAAATTAATTTTATTCGATGAAAACATTTCACTAAAAGTCCCAGGAGTTTCAACTTTAAGTTAAGGAGTTTAAACTTCTAAAAACTGAGCTAATTCATAATGCATAACTATAATTCTGACGCGAAATGGCGAATGCTTTAACGAAATAACTTATCTAGGTGGTTGACGTGTGTATCTCATACGCTTGCCGATGAATGGGCCACATGCATTTGGTAGTGACGGAGCACCTGGTCCGACGAGGAGGCGTCGAGTCTGTGCATGCGGAAATTCGGCGTTGAGCGGCTTTAATTCCCAATTGCAAAGTTGCGGGGGTAAAAACGAACTGTAGCCGCGCCGTTGCACCCTCGTCGACTGCTATTTATTATCGCGATAATTCTCTCGAGTCGGGAATCTCGTTGTAATGCCGCGAAAAAGCTTTACGTCTGCTGATAGGTTTTTCCTTCTTATTTTCCCATTCTAAGCAACGTTAATTGCACGCGTGAAACATAGTCCCGGGTTTTAAATGGGAAAATGAGAACTCGTCTCCGGCACTCGTGCCCGATCCTTAACCTCTTTTAATTACGGCAACACGCTCTTCCGATTCGTTTCCATACGGTTAATTCCTTCGAGGGTGAGAAAAGGGTCGCGTGAAGCGCGTTTGTAAAATGGCAGGAACGTCGAAGCAGAAATGTCAGAGACTGTGTCAGACGGGTATCAACGATCTTCGAGTTTCGAAATGGAACCCGCCCGCAAGCTCGCGTCCGCAGAGACAGAAGCGAAACTTATTTCGTGGATCAACGACGATTTCTAAGGTCCCCTCGATGAACTTCAACTTTTAACGAGGCATCCGAACGATTCATAAACGCGTTAGGTCCCCGTCGCCGCCGTCGCGACGCGACGCGTCCCTGTCTCTTCCGTGAAATCGACAGATCGCGAATACGAACAAGCATCGTATAACTTTGATTACCGAATTTCCAAGCACGTTTATCCGGCACCCATCAAATTTCGCGTACGCTCTCCACGTTGTTACGTCATGTATCTAGGTATGTAACACGCGCAATCACATAGTTAAATAAACAATTGTGTTTACCGGATGGCCGACACAAATTTCGTTAACGATATTCCGGTATTGATGACGCCAGGACCGGCGCGATGAAACTCGGATATTCGGTTAATAATTCCGCGCGCCGATCTAATCAACAGATTCTCGCGTTGGCCAATCATCGTTTCTCAAACCGGTCTCGTAAATATTACGCGAGAAAGCATATCCCGTCACTCCTATCGCGTTCTCCTATCCGTTTTTAACCGTTTCCCGGTTGAATTTTTATGCCCGACCTTTACGCTTGACGATACCCCGGAAGAACTTGCATCGGGCACATAAAAAGCTACGAGCACCTTGGGACTACAACGTGCTACCGAATTGGAGCATCGAAGAAGCATCGGTGCTTTAAAATAGGAACAGCAAGCTCCTGCGTAAAGTTTATCATATTCTCGCTAATTCTGAATATTTATCAAACGGCCGAGTTGACAGAGACGAGGTAATTAAAAAATAAATATATTGTTTGATACAGAAAGTTCCGTTTCGTTTAAAGTATGCGAGTTTATCATCACGGGTGATCGCCGAGTCTCGGTGTACAAAATTTAATTTGTAAGAAATATGGAAAACGATGCAAAAAGCGTGTCGGCACGAGTCTCTGGTATTCCTTTGCTTGTTTCCTCGGGGAACAATTTTTATCCTCGCTTTCTATGGGGAACGCGGCTCTATAGACGATGTGTACGAAAAAGATTAAAGAAAAATACGGCGGAATATTGAATTATTGCGTTTGCGATTGTGCCGGCGACCTCGGCGGACGGGAATTCAAAGTTAATGAATAAATAAAGTGTCGCCTTTTCTCCGTGACGATCAATGAAATTCTGATGAAAATTCAGCTGGTCAAACCAATTGATTCTTTGCGGTATTGAAAGCGCACAAAGAACCCGGTACCTATCCCGGTGAATTAGTATGCGGGCCGCAAAGGCAAACAGAAATATGAAAACAATACGTGTATCAAGACAATACGTACTCGTAGTTGCTTGAAAAGAAGAAACCACACATTGAATGCATTGACGACGACAAACCTTTGTGTCCAAATTGAATCTTATTCAATAGTGATACACAATTAATACTGCGGATTTTTATGCAAAATGAAATATTCATGCTGTCAATTCAGACGTTCTGATTTGAACGAAACTCCTCCGATATTTCTGTGATACAACAGACTACATTTGTCCTTCGTATTTTGTTCAGATTTCTCTCTAAACAGATAAAACACGCAGTCTGATCGTGAAGCATAAAAAATTACTGTTAACTGCCGGCTCGAAAGTTCGGCCGTTATTTCTGTAAATTTTTACTCATGGGTAAAAGTATCTCGGAAAATTATCAGCCTCTAGAGTGCGCGTACGGCGGAACCATGAATGGTCGGGGGAAAAAAAGAGTCTTTAAATATTACAGGCTAATTGACTGGTTTCTGAAAGAGGGCGAAGTAAAAAGAGACTCCGGCGTGTTTCAAAGCGAGCCTTCTTGAACGTGAATTCAACAAGTTAGCCGTTTCTCTTTAGGAAGACAGGCCTTTAAGAACGCCGTGCACCGTGTGAGATTCGCGAGAAATCTAGATTAAAGGAACAAGGGCCGCGCCCGGTAAAGCCAGCTTCGACGCCGTGCCCTCCTCCAGCTTTGCCATGGCTTTCGCCCCTTTTCCACAAGCCGGGTATTCCGCAGAGGAAATTCACTTGATGTTTTTTTCGTCCCTGCGAGGTATCGCGGTCCCCGCCGCGATAAGGCGCGCCGATCAGACGTGCCAAATGGAAAACTTCATCGAGGGATTCGTACGCGTAAAACTCGGAAATACCAATTTCCTGCGAAGCCTCTCGATGTAAACGGGCGCCGCGGCGCTGTGTCGGCGAGTCGGCTTCGAAATTTATTACGCGTAAAGTACACACTATGCGAGCTGCGAGGAGAAAATTTCGAAGGTGACTCGTTTCGTGTTTTTCTTTCGTTACGACTCGCCGCCCGAAGTATACGTATAATATCGAATAATATTTGTCTTGCGACGGAACTTTAATCTCGCGATCCACGATAGTTGGGAACGACGGCAAAGAATTATATTCGTTCATTTATCTGTTTTCGTCTACATCGTTTCGCTGGTCAAACCTCCCTCGAAGGGAAACAGAGTACAGCTCTCGCCGGCGGTGCAATCGGTCAGATAGTGATTCTACGCGTAAACACGATACCATTTTCATCACCCGGCCAATCCCGTATCCCGATTCTTCGGACGGTCCGTATATATCCTTTTGTCTAACGTCTGAACAAAAGCGACATTGGTCATCGTTGGTCCATGACGCGAGGTAAATAGGGGTAAATTCGTCGCGGTAAAAGTCACGCGTCGCTACGTGATCATTGCAAAATCTGGCTCATACCTGGAATCTGAACGGAAGCAGACCCTGGGACGCTTCAGCGGACGACATCGTGTATCATTGCCGTTGCTTCGCCTGCAGCCGTTGCGGTGCTGATCCAGGATGGCTTGTTCCCGTGGTACGTGACCCAACAACGACGACCCGGTTCCACCCGTGGACGATTCAACGGGAACGATTAAACCGTCGGATCATTAGCGGAGCTCAGAGAGACACGGGACGGTCAGCGGCGTAGTGTTTTCGTCGCTTTAACGCCGCCCGAACCGGCGACGAGCATTATCGGGCTAGACACCTACCAGAAATACCATTAGCGGTCATTTATTTCGAACGAATACCCAATCACGACGGCCGATAATCCGGTGTCGGGCACGTTTTAGCAGTAGCCGAAAGTAGCGACCGCCACCTGGCCAGCCTCGTTTTTCGGTCGACGTATTGGAATTTAACGAAGGGAAAAGGCTCCGCCCGCGACTATTCTAAAGGCTAAACGTCTCCAATCCTCGCTTTTGTTGCCATTTTTAAAGCCGTCTAATTTTCAAAAGAGAAATTTTCCAATGATAAAAGACAATTTTTAACCTGATACCATAAATATCTAATTTTACGTAAAAATCTAATCATGGTATTAATTGTAAGAAAAATGTTTTCATTTATAAAGACGAAACAATATAGACTTCTATTACGCGGACCTTTTACGATACTGCAAATTCTCATTTCTGTTTCATTTCTCCTTTAGTAAAAACGTATCTGTTCGTTACTGTGAAGTAGAATTGCCGTTCAATAGACTGGAGCACTGTAGAATAATCTCAGTTTTTGAAATGAATGATGAAAGAGAGAGGCGTGATGGTGAATGGAACAGGTTTATACCAACAGCTGTCGGTATTCTATACGCTTTCAGGAAGCAGGTTTCCGTTTGGAGAGTCAGAACTTCCGTCTACGGCCAGTTTATTGCGAAATGAAGAGTTGAACTTAGTGCGGACAGCGCAGCGTTTCGAGAGACAGGCTCCTTGGCGCGCGGATAATATTCGACGGTAAGCTCGAAAATGATCTTTGAAGGAAATTCGGAATCGTTCGTCTTCGCGGAAGAAGCTCGCTTGTTGAATGGGGGCTTTCGCGGGTAACTTTCTCAACTACACTCGAATCTTGTGATCCCTTAGGGGAAATATAGAAGAATAGCTGGGACGAGGACTATCATCAAGGAATCAGAAACCTCCACGAATAATAATCTCATTCTAATATAAAATAGGTATAAAAATGCACCCTGGTTTATGTTCCCTAAAGTTCGCTGAACAATTTACTTATTTCAGAAAAATAAAATTACTAATTATACATATAATAAATATATATAAAATTACTATTATAAACAGTAATTTGAACAATCTTATTATACATAAAAATGTTATACAAGAATTAGAACGTAAATGTCTATTTTAAATTTCAGAACAAACTGCTAAACGCAAACGAAACTGATTACTTTTTAAATAAAATATTTCACTTTCCCGAGCTGTAGAATTGATTTTTTGTTCCAACGACAGATGAATGCACTTTCAGGAATAATCTGAATGAAATAAGATAAATGTCCCAGTGTCTGTTCACGTCGCAACTCACTGGCTTATATTTCTACAAATTTAAGATAATATTTAAAATTATAGGAAAATACACCGGCGAGCAGAAATTGTGACGGGAACAGAAATTGGGACATTCACCTTAATCAAAATTAGGAAAAGCCATTAAGCGTTTATCAGGATTAAATTTCCTTTAATTTCGGCATCAATATTTCTAATGCAGTTTTCAATTTTGATGAATTTATTATAATCAGTTTATCGTATGCATTTCTTCTATTAAGACATCTGAATAATAAATATGTGAATAATAAATGGAGCATTCCAGCAATAAATTACATTGCATACTGACAAAATATCTGATCGAAATAAGAAGGGATTTTTTAACGTGATATCAATTAGGCGACTCGATTTAAATAGTCTGTACGTTGAAAGGAGAAGATTATGTACCCAGTTAGAATTCAGTGATCCGTTATAACGAAAGTGGTCGGCGAAGGAAAAGGTCAGCCGTCCATTTAGTTCTTAATCCTCTCATCGAGTTCCAATTAATATATGTCGACGATCGTTATTTAACATTCTGAAGGACGGGGAGGCATGGATTAATTGGTCGGTAGGTTGAAAATCGTGCACGTGGCGGTCTTCGAAGATCTCTCCCCGTTTCTTTTCCGCGGCCCGACCACGCATTAAGGAAGTCATCCTACGGGGATGAAATACATATTTGCTGCAGCACGTTGGGAATTTTTGCAGGTCGATAAGGCGGCGGCGGACTGAATTGGATCCGATAAGAGGATCAAGAGGAAAATTTGTGACCGTGCTTAATAGACGGAATGAAAAGTAAATAGGACGAGTACCGGGCCGCGCGTTTATACCACGGGAAATATTTTTTAATGGAAATGTTTTCAATCGAAATCCCGGAGACGATATCTCAAAATGGAATATTTCCTGCCGGCACCGTTCGGGGAGAGTGGAAAGCTTTGCGAGAATATACAAATTCCATAATCTTTCCTTTCAACGATTTCGACATTCNAAGGTCAGCCGTCCATTTAGTTCTTAATCCTCTCATCGAGTTCCAATTAATATATGTCGACGATCGTTATTTAACATTCTGAAGGACGGGGAGGCATGGATTAATTGGTCGGTAGGTTGAAAATCGTGCACGTGGCGGTCTTCGAAGATCTCTCCCCGTTTCTTTTCCGCGGCCCGACCACGCATTAAGGAAGTCATCCTACGGGGATGAAATACATATTTGCTGCAGCACGTTGGGAATTTTTGCAGGTCGATAAGGCGGCGGCGGACTGAATTGGATCCGATAAGAGGATCAAGAGGAAAATTTGTGACCGTGCTTAATAGACGGAATGAAAAGTAAATAGGACGAGTACCGGGCCGCGCGTTTATACCACGGGAAATATTTTTTAATGGAAATGTTTTCAATCGAAATCCGCGAGACGATATCTCAAAATGGAATATTTCCTGCCGGCACCGTTCGGGGAGAGTGGAAAGCTTTACGAGAATATACAAATTCCATAATCTTTCCTTTCAACGATTTCGACATTCTTTCACAGATTTTATTACACTTTTCTTTAGCGATTTCAATTCATAATTGGATTTTAATCAAAGTTCCCGCGCGCAGTATCATTTATGCTTTTTCGTCTCGTTTTCAATGGAAGATGAAATTGCGTACAGAAAAATGGCACGCGTTATGACACCTTATGTAACGCGTTACGTTGGAAATATTAGAGTATTTCTAGCACATGGTGCAAGATAAAGGTGACCCTGTTAACGACCTTCCCTAATGCAACGTCCTTACGCTCTGCTAGGCGAGGGTTATCATGCTCGATAAACCAATAAATTTTAATAATCGCCAGCTGGAAGCTGAACAAAAGGCTGATCGATCGCGGCAAGCGTACATTTCTCTTATTCTTACGACACCGTGCCAGGAGCGTCATCGAGAATTGCCGTGGAATCTTTACAGCGATACGAAGAGAAAAAAAAGTTTGAACCTCTCCAGCAGTGATTCCTCCAGATTATTATATGCATTCCTCTTGCCGTATCACCATTGTTGAAGGATATCAGTGAAAATTCTCCAATAAAATACTTGATTATTCTTATATTTTATTACAAAACGTTCTATATGAATTTTTCGTTTAATAGTGCTTATAGAATTATTGTTTCGACAAAAAGCAATTAATTTTTATGAAACATTTTACCAAAATCGTTAAATATTATGCGATGTGGCATTAATGCAAAAATGATAAGCAACGATAATACGTGAGGACATAATACAAATGGATACGCGCGTTTATATGCATCGCCGTGTACTGTTAAAAAATAACGGTGTGATAGAACGTAGTGGATCGTTTATCGGCCGATAATGTCTCTTCGATTTCCGTGACGAATTCGGCCACAAGCGAGAGATCTGCGAGCGAAGGATTCAATCTGTCGCAGGATCAGATCGACTTTTTCACGGAATGAGAAGCACGGCGGAGAGAGAGAGAGAGAGAGAGAGAGAGGGGGAGAGAGAGATGAATAAAGAGAGTGAGAAAGCACCCGAGTTACGGGCCACGAAATTTCGATGCGTGAAATTGAATCCGTGACGGTTTCACTCCGAGGTGACGATCAGTCCCTGTCGGTTTCTTCGCGGTCCCAGTTTATTTCCTGGACCAGAACGGCCACCGAACTGCGTTACGTGCATCGAGACGTTAATCAAGCATCGTCGTCCCGAGAGCATGTAGGAATTGTCAGGATTCGGGGACAAAGTAATATAAATGTAACTTATCTCCGTGAGGATAATCCTGATCCGAAAATCGATCTTTACTGCGAAGTACGTTTACGGTCGTCGATGAAATACTAAAACGAGTTTCGAAGAGATCGTAAAAATGCCCACGAAGATGATCACCGAAGAAGATTTTCCAATTTGTTTCCATCATCTAGTCTACGGCCACTCTCTCTTCCTTTATCTTAGTCACCTCTTCACTAAAAAACCAACGTTAATCCCTGCCGTATCACCCTTTCTTTTTATCAGTCCGTTCCCCCAGAGAATTATGCAAATCGAGGAACGAAAATTGCATCACCTTTTCCGCCTTTCCCTTTTCCGCTCCTCTCTGCCAATGATTGGTCGAGAGAAAACTGTAAACGAGTTTCGGGACACCGACGTAGCCGCGTGTCAGTGAACCTCCGATCGGTAGAAACTCGATCATCCTGAGGTCTAGAAGATCCAAGGGGAAACAGTATAATCCACGAGCAAATATGGAGGATAGGACGAGCGTGTTTGCCATCGGGCATCCTAAGCCGCGAATAACGAGAGGATCCTTTAGGGCGACGAAAATTTCTTCCCATAATCCTCGTGCACCGTCTTCATCTTCCTATCGAATCAACCCGAAGCGAATCGATCCTCCTTCCATATAATACGAGCGTCGAATCCGGAGTAACCCGGAGAAGAGGCGAACCGGAAGATTCGCGCGACACAGGGGCGAACGACTCCTCGGCTACCGATTTTAAAGACATAGAAACGAACGGGCACTGTGCGAGCTCGAGCAACAAGTTATACACCATAACAAGCGTACCAACGGTCTACAGGTCTCTATCGTTCACTCAAATAGATCGATTCGAAAAGAAACTGCGGCCGCGACGTTCGCCGGCCGCTGATCGATCCGCGCGATCCTTCCGAACTTCGGCCAAGTCCACCGCGATTCATCTTCGTTCGATCGGCCGCGCGTTCAGGAGTGAAATGCAATTAAACGAAACGATACGCGTTTCGGGGGCCAGGGGAGGGTTCGGGGTTGTTTGTAACAGGTGAACCGAGGGATGTACCGTGGTCTCTACGCGTATACGTCGCCGAGCCACGATCCGGCTCGTGTGCCCGATCGAAATCGATCCCGAACACGAATCGTACAATGGTCGCCGATGCGTCGTCGCGTAAACACGGCTATCGATATCCGGCCGACACCGATGAGGAACGGCGCGATGTTCGAGCGACCCGGTAGTCCGGAGCGTCCGGAGTACCGTGCCAGTACTGTGGAGTTTGTTATCGAATAGCGGCGAGAGGAAAAGCGGGCAGGGTGGTGGCAGCTCCGCTTGGCTGACAAGTAGACAGGGATGGTATTACGCAGGCGCTAACTCTCGGCTCGCCTCACGGCAACCTTCCACCCCCTCGACAACCCCCGTAAACTTGAGTGCTCGGTCGCCCTACACGGCCAGCGATGCCACCTACACCATCGCGCCCGTCCTTTCGAACACCGCACCTGTTTCTCGGAGATGTCCTGCTCGCGCTACCAGTCTACGTGATTCCCCGCCGTAACGACATTGAGTAAAATGCTCCTCGAATATTTATTATTTATACGTGCTCTAGCTAAGAAGTTTACTCGGCCTACGAACGTGTTTATCGTTTAATGTCGTTTAAAAATGTTTACGTTATTTTTAAGCTACTTGTTTCGAACCGAGTCCAATTCAAGCTCGACCGCAAGAATTATACCGAACTAATACTGGTGGTTCGTTTTTATATAGAAATATATCTTTGCTGTAAATGTATAAAATTCTCAGTCTATTTATTAATAACTTCAACAGCGGATATCAGATAGAAAGTTTCGTGATCTTGAGTTTCTTAGAGAGGGACGGAAAAAAGTAACGAGTTGACGAGCAACAAAATATCGTGGGGTATCGAGAAAGATCTAAATTACTGCCTCTTCCCGTTCGAATGGGAGAAAGAAAGAGGGAGGGACGAAGAAAGCGATCGGGCTCGGATTCTTCGAAGAATTACAAGCACCGAATCAACTCCCGTCACCAGGAACGGTTTTCCTCGGATACCCCGAGGCGCACGGTCCGTCGACTTTTCCGCGCTCTTCCATCTTTCTCCCAGCTAACGTTCAAGATTCTGCTGCTCGTTCTAACAGACGGGCTTCATCGCGAGCGGCGCCGCTGCGAATCCTACTTTTTCCTATCTGCGCTGCGTTTCCACTTCTTAACGAACTCGTTCAACCATCAGCCGCAAGATGAAGAGACATTCATCCTTTGAAATATCTACCAACAATTTACGTACCGTAAATAATTACGCTAATGATCGATTCATGTTACGAATTTACGAAGAACGAGGTCGTATTACAGGACACGGAATGATTTTATATTATTAGGTAGCGAAAAAAATACGCGCAGATTTTTCGAATAAAATTAAAACACATTTTTACAGTATGATTTTAATGGATGTAATTATTATCATTTACGTCTTCGAATTAGAAGCTTATGGTATTAAAGATTAGCCAATTTTCGAGTCACCTTCAATCAATACAAGAGACAATACTTGTTTTAAATTCTTTATTATATTTCTTAATAAGAAAGAATATATATATTATATTTCTTATTAAGAAATTATATTTCTAAGAAATATTATCGAAATATTCGTCTTTTCCGATACATTTTTTAAACAAATCCGTAATCAACTAAAAATATTCGAATTAGAAACTTATAATATCAAAGATCAATCAGTTTTCAAATCACCTTCAATCAATACAAGAGATAATAGTTGTTTCACGTTCAGTTATTATATTTCTAAGAAATATTATCGAAATATTCGTCTTTTCCGATACACTTTTTAAACAAATCCGTAATCAACTAAAAATATTTCCGTGTCTCCTTGCATGAAATCCAGTTTGGTTTATAGAAACCCTCTAACTCGCGGAAACCTATACCAATTCTCACGCATCCGCTTGAAACTTGCACCAATCACCTCCGATTCATAGTATCCCGGTCGAACTCGTTTGAAATCACGGCAACCCCCTGGATAATATGGCGGACAAATCTTCAACTTGACTGTAACATTTTAGATTCGTTCGAATCCATGCAGCTCGCTCACAACCTTGTTAAAACTGGCTGACTGATTTCTGCGATCCGTAAAGTCGTGTATTGAGATTCGTTTCTAAATTATTATAAAACTTCCATTGTGCGAACTATACTATAACAATCGTGTTCAATCAAAAGAATATTCTCATATTTAATATAAAATATTCTCTTTCAATGTCATGATCCCGGTTTTCACGCTGATTTTGCAACAGCGTATTTTTATGATAAACTCGAAGATTGGACAATGATGGTACAATGACGAATGCTCAAGTCGATTTAATTATTATACAACTTCCATTGTGCGGTCTACTATAACAATCGTGTTCATTCAAAAGAATATTCTCATATGTAATATAAAATATAATTCTCTTTCAATGTTATGATTTCGGTTTTCACCCTAATTTTTGACACAGCTTATTTTTATGATAAACTCGAAGATGAGACAATGATGGTACAATGACGCAATGATTGCTCAAGTCGATTTAATTATTATATCCATTGTGCGAACTATACTATAAAAATCGTGTTCAATCAAAAGAATATTCTCATATTTAATATAAAATATTCTCTTTCAATGTCATGATCCCGGTTTTCACGCTGATTTTGCAACAGCGTATTTTTATGATAAACTCGAAGATTGGACAATGATGGTACAATGACGAATGCTCAAGTCGATTTAATTATTATACAACTTCCATTGTGCGGTCTACTATAACAATCGTGTTCATTCAAAAGAATATTCTCATATGTAATATAAAATATAATTCTCTTTCAATGTTATGATTTCGGTTTTCACCCTAATTTTTGCAACAGCTTATTTTTATGATAAACTCGAAGATGAGACAACGATGGTACAATGACGCAATGATTGCTCAAGTCGATTTAATTATTATGTCCATTGTGCGAACTATTATAACAATCGCGTTCAATCAAAACAATATTCTCCTATTTAATATAAAATATAATTTTCTTTTCGAAGATGGGACAATGACGAAAGATGGTACAATGACGGATGCTCAAGTCGATTTAATTATCGAAATTGTAGTTTGCCAATAAACGGCCTCGATTCACGTTCGATGCATGTTTGTCGATTATATACATATTCATCGAGCCCAGTGGGCCCGACCTGCTTGTCTCTCCTCGGTATCCGGGGAGATCTAACATGCGCGAGTAATTTCCGTGATTATAAAATCGGGGACGAGCGAATCGGCTTTCCAGCTGACAAACTTCGCCCTTCTCGCGGTTTCGACGCGAAGCAATTTCTCCCTCTCTCTCTCTTTCTCTCCCTTTCTCTGTCCCTCTTCAGTACTCTCGCAGTGCACGACGACACTTTATCGAGCTATGTAGGAGGGAAGCGTCGTCGTCGACACTCGATTTTTACTCAGTTCGCTGAGGTGTCGAGGGAAATGAAATTTACTGTAGACTAAACGATCGACGACAATGGGGAAGCGGGAATGGGTCGACGTTGTTCGAGCGCCTCGATTTTGCACACCGCTGCGAACGCTCGCCAAGAGACAACGTTGAAACATGTACCAGACCCATGCCTTTCTGTTTCGTTGCCTGCCGCAATGAAACACCCCCTGTTCTTTGCTTTCTTTTTTTATTTTCTTTCAAAAGAAAACGAGCGACGGGTTTTTACGTTTTCATAAAACACTTATGCGCTGTTTCTTATAATGAAAGCGTATTTTTATAGTAAACGGGGAACCAACGTACACGTGTAACCTGCACGCACGGCGAAGTGCAGGTAAATATTACAACAGTGAATGTGAAACGTCGCTCAGTGTTGCGACTTTTAACTCTCCGATAAAAAGTCGTTCATTTACGAATCAATTGTAGTATAATATAATGAAACCTATTTGCCGAATTGACCTGATCCTCTTGTTTCGCTTTTTTCTATTATCTTAATTAACAACAAGTAGAACCGATCGTTAGCAAAGCAATAAATCAATAGTATCATTTAGATCGAATGGATTATTTTATTTCATTTTTTTCTGCTCGATCCGTACACGATTAAGCGAGAAGAGAAACGTGCGGTTTCTTTCGTATTGATAAATTAGTCAGCCTCGTGATCCTCTCCGGTTTAAAATCGTCCTTTTCAAATAATCAAGAGCGCACGACCATTAAAAAAAAAGAAATAGGTAGAACAAACAGTAGAAGTATGACAAATAGCACGGCGTATCGCAAAACCATTCTTATATCCATTTATATAATAAATATTGCATTCCTCTACTTGCTACAAATCCAATAGTTTTATTAATGCATTCAACCGGCGGGATAAGTCTCGGGCGAAAAATGATGGCGATATCGCATGGCGATGGTAATAAAACTGGCATATGTGCAGGTTTTAGAGTTTATTTCATTTTTAAAGCGACCGGGAATAACGTTTACCGGGTACCGGAATTGTTTCGATACGGCTCTGGGATGAGGGAAATAAAGCCAGCAACGAGATCGTTATACCTTAGGCCGCGTATCCACTTGTATCTTACCCTCGTATCGTATCACCGCTTCGTATCATTATAAACGGGCAACCGTTGCATCATTATGATCCTTCGTTTAAGAAGTCTTAAAACAATTCTATAAAAATATCAGATTATCTAAAGTATCATTTGAAATAATGTATTAAATCATTAAATAAATTATATAGTCGTAATCGTACAATAAATCATGTGTTTTAATGAATTAATAATGAATTCTGTATTGCCGAATGATAGTTCATTTTTATAAAGCTTTTTTAATTAAGTGGCACACATGCAACGATGACACGATAAAATGATATGAAACAAGTGAATGGTTACCGTTAGAGACCATGAACGGCACACGTTCCGTACGAGGCGACGATTTTCATAAAAGTACATACGGAAAATCTCGCGCCGGCATTCGCCGCCCATGATAGTCGGGAAAATTGGCGAGGAAACTGAGGTAACTTCCGATCGAGCATCGCGCATTTGCAAGTAGCGGAAATCCTTTCGCTGGCAGGCAAGTTTCCCCGATGTTGAAAGTCTTCGATACTTTTTAAAGTTGCGACGCGACGCGTGTTACGCCACAGGCGAGCGCCGAACTTGGAGCACACGGGATCCAAGGGTCTCGGGGAAAGAGCCGCTCGAGCACATGCCTCGTGCACTGACGTTTCCTAATGTAACGTTAAATTGAAAAATACTTCAAATAACGACGCCCGATTTCCGTAAGGAGTAAAAGGATATCTTCCGTACGCCGTGGTTTCCCGCGTTTCAACTTGTGTGCAGGATTCTCTACGACAACTCGACAAATGGCACAAAGTATTTGTTAGTTCCAGATTTTCTCAACGAGGAAAAAATGATTTCATCATCCAACGACAAATATTAGAATGAATTCCAAAGATGAAACAGAAAAAAGANCTGTACGCCGTGGTTTCCCGCGTTTCAACTTGTGTGCAGGATTCTCTACGACAACTCGACAAATGGCACAAAGTATTCGTTAGTTCCAGATTTTCTCAACGAGGAAAAAATGATTTCATCGTCCAACGACAAATATTAGAATGAATTCCAAAGATGAAACAGAAAAAAGACACAAAAAAGATATTTTAATAATCTTCTCAATTAATAAGAAAATCCTGAAAATAAAAATTGCATGAATTAAGGAATTTTAGGAAGACGAAAAGGATTTGTTTTTATTGAAGTAGCTAGATCTACTAGTACATTAGGAATGGAATTCCGGGAGTAGAGGGAAGAATTCCATGACGATTTTAAAATCGTGCCATGTGCAAGGGAATATTAATAAGGGTCACATTAGATCTGAGCGAGCCGCGAGAACCATGTTGAAATCAAGTGCAGAGGTCGGCGTGAAAACTACGATCCGGAGCAATTACAGTGAAGCTTTAGCCGGACTGTCGTAATGAGTTAGCGAATTGCTCGGAAACGAACATAATCGACATTTCTTTCTCCCGTGGAATAAGTGCCACTTAATTATCCAGACAAATCGCTCCGACGTGACCATTACCAAAAACGAACCTCTTTCGTCCCACTATGAAAACATTCGATCGGATCCATTACGAAAGTTCAATCAGGCAATTTATCAATGTGAAAAAATTGACATACTTTAATCACGATTACGTCCGGCTGAATACTTGTTGAAAAACTTTTATAATATGATATTATACTAAATACAGTCCTCGTGTTCTCAAATCTAATTAACCCGGTCATATTTACTTTATTAATTTGAAAGTATACCCTCTCAAGTTTAGAACAAATTCTTTTAAAGTAATTCACTTTAAAATGCAGCAAAAGATAACTTTTTAAAGGTATTACACGCTCGAGATACATATTTAAAAGAAAATTGCTCGCGGGTAGTTTGCAAAGTTGAAAAATTCACCTGACAGCAATACGTTACCTAAAAATGGTTTGAGAACAATATTTATTGTTACGAAAAATAATTCTCACGCTGTTCTAAAAACCCATCTGGACGTTAACGTTGACTTATGTGTACGCTTTAAGGAGTAAATATCACGGTTACGCACTTTTATGATGCTTACTCAATTTTCAAGAATGAAAATTTACTAATGTGTATTTAAAAAACATGAGACGCGTTCCTTTCTTGGTGAAGCTGCTACGAAATATGGAAGATAAATGCTCTCATATGTATAACAGCGTTTTCGTTTCACTCCTCTGCGCACATATAGTCTGCCCATTATTATCAGTATACAGACTTCAGATTTAATTTCTACAGAAATTGAATTTGTTTAGAAAGTACGTCGATGTTGCAATACTTAGGTGATAAAAGGACCGTTTATACGAAATGCATTTTTTCATTGACTACTATAAGTATTTTATATTATATATAGATGCACAGACTTTCCTATTTTTCACGAATCTTCGTTTTACTAGCTGCATATCCTCTTCGCTTGATCGTTTCTCAGAAAACGTAAGCTGATCGGTTCGCGTCATCTATTCGATAGAAGAAGGAAGAATCTTCGACAGGAGTCTTCCATAACCCTAACAGAAGTTGACCCCAGCAATTTCTTACCCCTGCTGCTTACTTTGACCGGGCAACACTCCATTGTATCCCTTGATAGCAAATATATTTCCGCTGGTACCAAAATAGAACAGAAGAATTATTAACCGTCTCGT
>SMSR01016160.1:142734-156338 GCA_019453355.1 Ceratina japonica | reverse complement strand
CGTCTCGTGCAATTTCGTGGGGCTTAAAGTTTATTGGATTCTTACGCTGCTTCCTCGACGACGGTGGCCAAAAAGAACTCGGTGCTCTTATCGTTCGATATGACCACGACGGGATCAAGGGGCGTCTCGTCCTCGTCCTCGTTGCTGCCGGACGCGGTGTTCGTCGGCTCTTCCATGCCGGGGGCCACGAGGGCCGCCGCGCCCAGCGCGGTCTCCGCAAACCTTGCCACAGAATACCCACTACGTGATCTTAGTCAAAAGCCTCTAAAAAAAGCTTCTACACTTAGCATGCTTTTAGCATTTCTCGGCGACGCGACGCGCCGCGTTAATCCCGTCCGCGGCGGGAACCGGGAGCGGCGGCGGCGGCGGGAGGAGAAAGTTAATCTATCATGCACAAAGCAGCTGTGTTATATATAACCCGCGCGCGCCTCCCGCGGGACTCCGTTCGGAACTCCGTTCCGCGAACAAAGAACCCAGCTTTTACTTCGTCGAACGTGCAACCTACCCGCCTCCCTCGCGGCGATTCATACGCGGGATATGCCCGCTGCCCGACTGAAACGAAAAACCGGTAATTGCTTTCCGATCGCCAAGGAAAAAGCCACGACCTTTCGTATTTCTTCTTACAAGCGATGCTGTACTTATATTTTTATAATAACGACCGGAATCGCCGAAAGTGAGCGAGAATAATGGGAGAATCGAGGTGTATTTATTTCTGAGGGAGGTTGGACGACGAAGGGGCCCAGATTTGTGAGCTCCTTCGACGTTCTATCCCCTGAGCTCCCTTTTAGGTAGAGACAGGCTTAGCTTGGGTTAGGTCAGGTTTAACAGTTTAACGGTTCGTCGACAAGACGGGTTGGTAAGTCAGGGGTGCGTGGCTTATATTTTCTCTATCTGCGACTCAAAGAAGTCAGGAGACGAGACCTCTCTTACTTCTTGAAGAGTCAGAAATATTTCTCGGTGGGGCCTGAGTGGTGCGAGGTGTAACGTCGGGTAATTTTGTGCGTGGATACATATGTACATCTACGGGAAACTCGATTTCCCTATTATCCGGATAATATGGACATTCACAGCCGGATGCGTGGTACGAGTAATCGGATTATGAGAATGTGTCGGCGTTACAGATTGGATAGGCAAATGGCTGGGTGTTCCTGGGTCAGTTTAAACGGCGTGGCTCTATCTTCCAGCCGGTCGGCCCTCATCCGCGGCTTCTAGTTCCCCTTATTGTTCGAAAACAATTAATACCGGTTACCAAAGTTCGGGACAAGCAACGGCGAAACAAATTGCAAAGTTCCCGGCTTTCCGGAATATTCCGCGCCGAACTTTGCCCGCAGAATAAAGTCAATATCCGAACCTATATCCCTTACCCCTTGCTTCTTTATGCTAATACGGAAATAATCCTGGGATTATCGCAAAAAATACATTGACACCGCGAAGAGATCAAAATTAATTCGAAACGGCGCACAGTGCGGAATTTTGGGGCAAAAATCACTTACTTCAGTATATTGCTATGAAAGACGTATTTTCTTTATTCAGAATGTATTTGAAAATGAAAATTGATATAAACGATGTTATATCAAAATTCTTTATGCATAATGTAATTATGCAATAACAATATAACAGTGATTTTTATGAATTTTTGGCGAAAAAGGTAAACTATCTATTAGTAGATAAAGTATAGAGCATATGATACAATGGAAAAAAATTTGTTATACTTAATTTATGAAAAATCGAACGAAAATACTTTTCCGTTCAACTTTCATTTTTATTGTATACTAAGCATAGAATTTCATAATAATGGAAAGAGTTTAGGAAAGCACGTGTGTTTTCTTCTATTTTTGTTACAAATTAGCTGATTTCGCGCCAATTTTCAACAATTAAAGTGTACATTATTACTATATAAAACTTCAAACTAACATAAAAAAGAAGCGGCAAAACCTATCCTGAGATTTTGATGGATTTCGATAGAGTAATTCCTATATTTCAAGAATTTCATAGTCGTTTTTGCAACTTTTTGCAACTCTTGATTTGACAAGCTTTTTAATAAATGACCGTACATAATTTTTGTTTGAGGTCAAAATGGAAAGTAATAAATTCTTATTTACTTGACGTATGGATTTCAAATACAAATTCCGAATAATTACAAAACATTCTGCTTACAAATAATGCAATTATACAACAATAATACTACACTTAATGTATTAATTATATGTACAATTAATGTATTAATAAACATAGCATTTTTTATGCATTTTCCATTTCCGTTTTACTAATATAAAAAGATAATGTAAAGAGAAATGTAAGAAGAATCTATAGACAGCTTCAATTTGTTTAGACAAATAGATAGGACACGAATTATGACTTATTTAGTTCGCTTCTACTAACTTCCGACCCATTTATCTCATCACATAGAAAAGCTTTTATAAAAAAACAAAATCGTCATTTTGAGAACATTGAAAATTATGTAGTAAGAGATATTTCAGAAAGATCACGAGCATCCGGCGCGTTTCGTTATACATTAATTCTGAATTAGAAAGCGAATAATAAGATTATGTATAGTTATGATTTTATAAGTTTGTTAATATTATATTATTATGTTTTAAATTAATTTACATTGACAACTCATATGCCTGGTATATGAGTCGTCAAAATACACGGTTTCAATCCGGAAGATGAATGCTATCGGAATAAACAGTAACCGTGAAAGCCTTAAATCCATAATTTACACTAAGTTGTTAGTTGCAAAAATATATAAAATAAATTTGTTTTTTAGAAAAAATCCGTTTATTTTGTTAAACATTCGTTAATTAAAATTATTTCTTTTTATTGTTATTTTCTGTTAATATACAGCAAATTATTGACGTTTATAACAAAAAATTTGTTTTTAGTCAAAAATTTGGCATTTTGTCCGCACTGTGCGACGTCGCGTTCGGTTCGCCGAAATCCCGAAACGAGGGAACGCGTTCTTCGACTCTCGCCGGGATCGTTTCCCAAAAAGAGGATTTCCGAGTCACAAAACTTCCCAGGCCTCCGCGTCGTTCTCAGATTTCTAGAAATTTACTCGATCCCTCGGAATAAAATAAAAGACGAACGAGAGCGCGCGTTCCGATCGCGGGGAGGACCGATAAATCCGCGGATCATTTTTAGTTTTGTTACCGTTCGCCGCGCGATAATCCCACGTAAGCTCGGCTGGTCAGCCGAGATACCTCGACTGACGGGATGAAAGACCGAGGCGACTCCGAAGAAATTATTTCATAGCCTATTGGCGCGAGAAATTGACTTTTCCGTCGGCGCGGCTATTAGCCGCGGAAAGGGAGGCGGTAATCGGATGACCGATTCGTTCTGAAGCGGCCCCGTGTTTAATCGGACATTAATAAAACTCCCTCTCGGTCCACAATACCCGGGCAGCTCGATTCTTTTAATTACGTCGTCGAAAATCCGAACGGGAACGCGAATTGAAAAGTTGAGCCCGCATAAACAATTATCGAGCGGCGGCGGCGACAGAAAGCGGGCGGAAAAATGGCCGTCGCAACAACGGCGGGGGCATTAATAATCGGGCGCGGATGGAAGTTGGTGGTCGCACAAAGCGCATGTCATTTGCTGGAGGAAGCGCGGCGGCAGAAAGCTTATGAATCCTCGGTCGTCGTTCGGAGGGGGGCGATATATCCCGGCCGTAATTCATTCCTCAATGTAAACCGGAAAAGGCAGCTGTCTCCGGCGACTTTGCACGCGCGCGCGCGCGCGCGGGCCGTGTGTACTCGCTGGCACCACTTAGCGTATTTACCCGAAGAAGTAAGTTTGCGTCTGCGAAACTGCGGACGGAGAAACAGTTTACCGCGTCCAAACTTAGCCATCGAGACACACCGCCGCTGGAAACGAGACTGCGGGAACGCGTCCGAAATGATGAATGTCGAACGTTAAGCAAAACTGCTCAGTGGAAGCGCGACTGCTAATGGACTTTCGCAGGAACGACCGAACGTTCGTTCTGGGAATAATAAGCGGGTGTTCTTTCGCCGGAACGACGACTTCGAAACAATCGGCAGAGACAAGGGCGCGCACCAGAGACTTTACAGAGTACGTATATGTATATACATATATGAAAGAGTCGTCGGCGCGCGGCATGCAAAGTGGCGAGAATCACGTATCGAGGAAATCCGTGTGACCTGGCAATTCGGACGCGCGGGCCAAATGGAATTTCACGGGTGACGCGGGACAACGAATGAAATTAAGGCACGCCGATCCTCGACTGTATAATGAATTTACTTAATACGGTTTACACACTACGGGACACCGGAATTGAACGGCCGCGTTTTTATCTCCAGACCCAGATCTCATTCTTTCTCCCGCCGCTCTTCCTTCTTTTTTTCTTCGTTGCTTCTTTTGTACTCTTGATATTAATTAAACCGGGGTACGGCCTGACAAGTTGATCGAGGAGACCGGGCGCAAAAAGCGCTCGTGTACACAAGTGTATCTTCCAACAGGTCCGTTTTTGTTCCCGTTTATGAAATAGTCAAGATAACGCAGACGACGAACGTGTAGGTACCGGGTAATAATTCTCGAACGTAATCACTGCGTTATAACCGGGGCGGCAGGATGTTACTTTCGATCGAGCGGTGCCCGTAACGTCGATACCGCGGCCCGCGATAAAATTGAGTTTCCAGTTGCCTTGAAGGTCGATTAACGTCCAATCGAACCCGGCCAACTCGATTATTTCCTGCAAATCGCTTTTCCTAAGGTCTTTACCAAGACCGGATTTCCTGCCCCTCGCTCAGTCAACGGCGGCGTACACCGGTCTTTGTCGTAATTACCTCGCCGCCACAAATTTGTCGAAACCCGTTTTGCCGACGTCGACCTGCGGGGGGCGGCGGCGGCGGCGGTCGATCAGGTATTTTCTGATACATTAAGCCCCGGCCGTAACAATTTTTCCCGTTATGCCCGCTTCCGAATGGAAATAAATGTTCGCCGCCGATTGGAAATTGTTTCCGACGGGCCGGAAGATGTCGCGTAACGATAATGGGCCACCGGGAGGGTATGAGAGAGTCTTACGCTTTTGTCGCCCAAGTTGCGGACCCTGCAGGTCAGGTAGGCGTTCTTGCCGATCAGTGCCGTCACGTTGCTGTTCTGCGTGTAGTCGAACGTCGGCTCCGCGTTCGGCTTCAAGCTGGACGGGTCGACCAGCAGCTGGTTCCGCGGCCTGCTCTGTCCCGCCGCGTGTCGCTCCCCGTTCTCCATCGCCCGGTCGCCCATGCTCAGTGTGTCTGAAACGGTAAACGAACGTTTTTCCCGTGGAACTCTCCTTTGACTAGGAAATTCGATCGAGCGAAAGTCCGCCGCTCTCTCAAAGGTGTAGCACCGGAGTAATAAGGTTACGGCCCAATCGATGGTGCAGTGGACAAAAGAATATTGGGAAAGACAGCGCGCAAAGAAGCTGTTGGCGAAAAGAAAAAAAAAAGAAAAATCGGCTAAAAGCAATGAGCAACGACGCCGGGAATGTAGGACGCTGACGCAATCGCGATATTAAAAATCTTCCGAGTCTCGCTTTCGGACTTTTATTTCGGAATCATTTGCAGCGGAACAAAAAAGGATCGGGGAAGGTTTAAACGTCGAGGTTGATACGCATGACAACAACGAAAACCGGTGTTGCACACAGGTAGAGCCAGTTCTCGTCTACTACTACTATGTATCGATCCCTGTCCACCTATCTGCGCACTAATCTCTCCGATTCTCTGCCACTCTCTCTCTCTCCCGTCGCGCGATACACGCTGAATCGGCGCCGGTCCATTTGTTTTCTCTCGCTGACTTCATTTCACGACCGTGGGACTACAGTTCGCGCGGTCAAAAGAAATTCTCGATGCGCCAAATCGCAAAGACAGCGTCCCCGTCGATGCGTTTTAATAATGAAAAAAAGAAAAACCAAAAAAAAACGAAGAACGGGGAAATGGGACGACAAAATAATTCCCCGTTCTGCACGCGCCGGAGTAATTGATTTTACGGGGACACGGTTCTACATTTATTTCGCGTTGATCCAGAGTGACGGGACAAATTGTCCAACTATCGGCAAAAATCGGCTTTTAAATCTGGCTCTTTCGCGAGGGAGTACACGCCGGGAAACGCTTATTAAATTCACCGCCGATGCGTGACGTCGCCAGCGCTAATGCTAATTGCCTCGATTCTTCTCCATTAAGCGGCGAGCGAATTTATTGCGGCGCGCGAACAACCAATTACCGCGGGGCGAGGGGCCGGTTTCGAAAAAATATCGTTGCGCCGCCGGAAGCGGGTGAAGGATGTAGCGGACCCGCCGCGAATGGCGAGAGCGTAAACCCGCCGAATCCCGAGGCGTTTTCTCGCTGGTTAAACGTAAGAATAAGGGGCCACGGAGCGGCTATAGCTCACTTTCTTCGAGGAGCATAATAGCCGCGGGATGTGACCGTAGCCGGAAGGAGATTGGACGGAATTAGATTAGATCAGAGCTCATTACACTTTGGCTTAAGAGTGAATTAGGTAGAGAATAGGTCGGTCGGGAGAAAAGCCTCGGGCGGGGTTTCCTATCGTTCCTCCATTGTTTTTACCGTGATCCATCACGGCCAGAAAGAAACCGCGATACAGACGTTTCACCCCCAACTTGAAATGCGTACGCGGTGACGCGGGTTATTAATATACATGAGCCGGGCCGCCGGCTATGCTAATTCATCCGCGCGTATTCTTGCGTAAGTCACTTTTTCAATCGACCGCCGTCGAAACGAGTTCGCCCCACAGAAGCTTCCCCGGCAAGTTGAAAGCTCGACGCTGATCGAGTTAAAGGCAGGCTTACCTTTAAGAGCCACTTAAAAAAAGAATTAAATGCACTGTTGAAAAATGGCTGAAATTACGTGCGGTTTTTACCAATTTTAACGTAATTTACCAATCTCGACTCAATAAACATTTCGTGACATGAATTATACTACTTATTTTTTATAGAAATACAGCGACGTTCATAAATATTCGTACACATTTCGAAACGGTTTAAAATTTTTAGTATTGGATCAAAGAACTTTATCTTCTGTGGAATTTTAGAGAGCTTAACTTACTATAGAATGTCTAACAAAAAGTTAAAGAAACGTAGTATTCATTGAAATCGCGAAGAAAAAAGAAGAGATCATGATGTTTAACTTTTTTGTTGGAGGCTCTAACAAAAATTTCGAACATCCCGTTTGTAGATCTTATAACTTCTATATTCGTATAACTTCTAGTTATATGAATGTGTAGTTTCATAAAAATCCATGAAACCATAAAAGAGTCAGACATATTGAAACATGTAAAAATTCTTCAATTTATCCCAGTCGTAGATTGAAAGTCGTGGAAAACTGCGATTTTTTTCAATTTCTAATCGCTTATAGCGCATAACAATATTGATCGATTTTGATGAAACTTTGTACATGCATATAACTTACTTAGTTCTACTAAGTAGATCTGCAAACGAGACACTTCCAATTTTTATTACAGACCCTAATAAAAAAGTTAAAAACCATGTCCTTTACTATTTTCCTCACGATTTCAATGAATACCAAGTTTTTTAAATTTTTTGTTAGACATTCTATAATAAATTAAGCTAAGTTAAATTAAGCATTCTAAGTAAATTCCACAGAAGATAAAGTTCTTTGATCCAATACTAAAAATTGTATACCGTTTCGAAATGTGTCCGAATACTTATGGACGTCACTGTAGATATTATTGGGGTTCTTGTTGGTAATTTATCCGAACGTGCCTGATCCATCGCCAGGAACAAAAGACAAGAAAAGCAAAATGAGAATTAATGATTCGTTGATTAATTATATGTATATTAATATTGTACGAAAATGATATTAAATGACAAATTGCCTAAAGCACATATTGCACCTCTACGTATTTCATTTAAATATGGTCACATCGTTACCAGAAACTATAATACGAACGATTGGGTGATGTTAATTAACTTCTAGCATCGCAAATGAATTCAGTCGTTAATTGTCCACATAGCTGCACAGTTCACTGACTTACGTGAAATATAATTACCCCGGTCAGTCTTTATCAGTAACAATTACAAATCACGTATTAATTATAAATCGACCACGAGTCATCGTTAAGGACGGACTCCATTAATTAATGATTCCATTCGTTCACTCGGTCATTGCGGATGATCGGCGGTTATGGCTACGTAATAAATCGCGGGACCATTTCTATACGCATTTTATGCACTTTGCCGCGCGCCAACTTTAATTAATTCTGCAGCAACAACTAAGCTCCGAGAGCTTGTAACGAGCTTTTCCACGCACTCCGGGGACTCCTCGGCTTCCCGGGACTCTATCCCCCCCTAAACTCTCTTCTACTACGCTTTGGTACATTGACTTTGAGGCTGTCAGTAACGTATTACTATACCGGCGTTATCTCCCGTCTCCCTAATCCACGTTGAGCCCCTAGCATAGGCAACATGTACATTAAACAACGAGTGTGCTCGAAAGACGAGTGCTATGAAAATGCAGTCGGCCGTTTCCGTAAAAATTGATGGGCCCGACGGACGTCCAGTCCTCGAGAGCCTCCTCTTCAATCCGGGGTAAAAAGTATATAAGGTCTTCTTCTTTTAGGCACGTACAATTTATCTCGGGTGACGCGCGAGCTAGTCGACTTTATTCGAAAAGCTCATCAATATTTATAGACGTATGATGGCCATATAATGTTATGGACTACCTAAGCGCGTCGGCTTATAAAATCCAGGCCGACGTGCCTCCGGTATATACCGCGAATTTCAATTCCAAGTCTCCCTCGCTTCGGAATCGTTGTTGACCGCCGTGATCCAACGAAAATTGTCTCGGATGTTTGTCAAGGCGCCTCGCGAATTCCCCGCAAATCTCTTTATCCCGACTGGACGGCCGTCTTTATTCAAACCGCGGCTCCGTCACGGATCCGTATTTATTCGCCGGAACCGCGGAGGAGTTTACAAAGAAAGTTAACGGGGCGACGAGCGTAATTGCCAGAATGATTGAGCGCGGTTACCGTTCCTTATCGGCGCGGTAAATCGCGGCTAATGGAAAATAACGACGAATCTCGTTGGAAGTTCCCGGGCCGGTGAAAATAAAATTACTCCCGCGGGCGGCCGTGATAAATTGCAATGACAATTTTCAATGACTTATGAACCAATGCAGCCGCGACAAATTGCGGCCCATTCATTTTCAGCTTGCGGCCCCGCGGAGGAAAAAAGCCCGGTTTCGTCGCGGATCCCCTCCGCCGTAAATTAACGCCGATTTCTGATAGAATCGAACCCGTCGACATTCGCCGTTGACTCACAATAATCGTCAGTCGCGCAAATTGCATTCGTCTCTCGGTTGCGTTGAGCAACTCGTTGTGTATTGTTCGGGTTACTTGCGAATTCGAGCTGTTTAGTCAGCCGAGTGAAGTAAGAGAATTATGTCAGCGCACAGAATTATTCAATCCGTCTAAAATAGTGTGATGTAAAACCTGATTGGCTGCCGCCATATAGACCTAAACCGGATGTGCGAGAAAGAAAGAATGATATTTGAAATAGTTGCTTAATTCAAAACTGGTTCACAGCTATAAGATTCAAATTCTTTGATAAAAGTACATACATTTTTCGATTGATTGATCAACTTTTATACTTTGTATTATGGATATTAAAATTGTAATCACTGTTTATTATAAACAACGTCTTATTTATTTACGTAAATCATTTGCTTGATAATCCATTAAGATCGTTTAATAACATACTTAATCCATGTTAATAATTAATAAATCTATGTGTTGATTATTTTTCAGATAGAAATTTCAAGGTAGTTCGGTGCTTAAATATATACGAAGTAATCTATGTAATTAAATATCTTTAATGATGCAGTATATCTAAAATATATTACATTTCTATATTGCATCTTTATAACAATAAATACTTTTTTAATCAACTTGGAATTCTATAATGTTAGTTCTTTCCATTCTTCATCTTTTATAAGGAAAGTACATATTCTTGGATACCGCAAAGCTCTACAACTTTTTTTATGTGTGAAATTAGAATTTGCAGGTGTACAATCGTTTAGTAGTGTACGAGTCTCCTATACGTGTGAACCTACACTGATTTGCGCGTTTAGTTCTGCCAAATTTTGTGGCGATATCAGTAGACATGTTGGCTCTCGTTTTCCTAGCGGACCAGCAGTCCAGGTATATATAGTCGAAGGCACATCACTCCTTATAGGATCACTAGTCTAAAAGGAAAAGGAACCGTAACTCTGCTCGTTAATTTACAATTTACTATGATTATGGCTCGTGGCTCTGAACTGTAATCCAAATTGCAGATTGATATCTCACCGCGTCTTGATACAGAACCGAGGCTCCGTTGTCGATGAGAAGCTAAACACTTCGCAAATAGTTGCGGGGCGTTCAAACGACTCGCTAATTCTCGGTAATCTCGAAATTGCGAGTGCGCAACCACTGCCAAACGATACCACCGGCAATCTGCAGGCATACGTTGCTGGCGCACGCGGAATGTCGGCGACGATTACAAGTCGCTAGAATCCGTTCCCTTGTTATGATCTCCCTTGAGCGCGGCGAGAATTGGATTTACCTTCGAACGAAAATCCCGAGACGACAGACGTAACCGCGGCGCCCTGGCCCGGAGGATTTCCACGCAAATCACATCGGCGTTTAGAGATTAAGGTATTTAAGGGACTCTGACCCGGTTCCAGCCGGCGGCGGCGGCGGCGACGCGCGCCGTTCAATCCCGGGGTAAAAAGCATTCCGACTTTTGTCGCCTGAATATTTAGACCGTCCTTTCTCCACCGAGGGCAATGACCTTTGCCGAGACATTCCTCGTTCCGAGGGGGAAATTCCGCGTTCCTTCCGCTCGGCTCGAATTAAATAAAATACTAAAATTTATTATTCGAATAATCGGATCAGAATTCTGAAGCCGCCGACTTTAGGTATATTCCACGCCGGAATTCGAAGGAATTCGCTGGGTTAATCAGGGCCAGGAAAAATGAATACAAGCTGTTCTTTTCAGGGCGCAGTTAATTATCCCCAGGCCGGGTTCCGTGCGTATTTAGTGTAAATCAGAGAATTAAGCGCAACCGCGGCCGGGCACATCGGTCTAACTCGCCCCTCGGCCCTTTATCTGTCGCCAGAACTCGGCCTCTCCGGGTCGATAAATAAGTTCGATAACGCGGCCGGCTCCTTATCTTTTAAATAGCCAATGTAATTTAATCACGCGGGGGCGGTCGCGTGACTGCGTCGCAGATTTGTCTCTCCGTAGGTATGCGCCGTTATTTTTTCGCGTCGCCGCAGATTGCGGGAAATAAATAGCGGCGCGGTTAGTACGTAGGCAGCCAGGCAGGTAGGAAGGTAGTACTGTGGATATACGTACGCGTCTGCATAACTTTCGCCGGGGATGATTTGTGGACGGGGGCAAGACGCGAGCAAAACGACGATGATATTGATATATGCGCGGCGATAAGTTCCGGTCGGTCGGCTGCTCGAACGCGAGAGAGACCGCACTCATCCGATTATTGCGCGCGTTTAATGGAACTACGAATTCGATTTACATTATCTCTCTAGCCGCCTCGGTGCCTTCGTTAAACGGCGAAGGAAAACAGCGAGCGCGAAGAGACACACGGTTATCAAAACTGTGCCAGTTCCGCCGGAACGTTGAGGCAACAAGCCTCTCGATTGATACAATCGATTAGGCGAGCTGGTATACAATAATCGTTCGGATATGTTGCCCCCCCCCCGCGCGTGTGTACGCGCGGGGGGGCAGAAACTGAGCCGCGGCGAGATTTATAGAAAACGTATGAAACACGCAAGGAGGAAGCGAATATCGCGAAACTGCGGACTCGCGTGTCCCGCGGGAATTGTGTTTACACAATAACGAAAGCGTAGGTGTACGGAGAGCCGGGCGACGTGAATTAAATTTATCCGTTTTGTCGGTGAAAAGGCGAAATTTAAATAACAATAAACCCGGCGGTTTTATAATTTATACCCGCGGCCCGAAACTAGCCGAGTTATTTGTTCCGTTAACATTCTGAAGTTCCGCCGGCTCGGTAATTGTGGCGGCGAGACAAAGTAACGTTAGCCACAGTGGACCGTGATTAATTCTCTTCACCGACGAAAGAGTAAAGTAGGGACCCTCGAGGTCACCGATNTCGATTAGTTGCTTTTTTGGCAAATTCCACGAAATGAATATTCATAATCAAAATAATGCAACTTTAATTTATTGCTACCGGTATTTTTAAAAACGTCAATTTTTATTTCGCTGAAACATTGACGGTGAACACAGTCTATATTCGCTGTCATTACATTCACCTAATTTGCAAATTAATTTTGAAATCTTTCGCTGCAATTTCCGGTTCAGGCGCAGTTTTAGGTAGGTGTCCATAGGGACCCTCGAAATAGGGACTGGACACCGATGTGATGATTTTTGATTGGCTGCGAAAAAGTGTGCCTAAAACGGAAGTGAGGATACTTGACAACCNTATGATGATTCTTGATTGACTGCGAAAAAGTGCGTCTAAAACGGAATTGAAGATACTCGAAAACGATTTATTTTAGTTAATGTCCACTATATTCTCTTACAATATCTTCGATTAGTTATTTCTTTGGCAAATTTCACGAAATTAATATTCATAATCAATAATGCAACTTTAGTTTATTATTACCGGTAATTTTAAAAACGAAAAAGGAAAACTGCGAAAAAGTGCTCCTAAACTGGAAATGGGGATATTTATTTTAGTTAATATTTGCTATATTTATCCTCTTACAATATCTTCGATTAGTTATTTCTTTGGCAAATTTCACGAAATTAATATTCATAAACAAAATAATGCAACTTTAGTTTATTATTACCGGTATTTCTAAAAACGTCAATTTTTATTTCGCTGAAACAAGAANAGTTTATTATTACCGGTATTTCTAAAAACGTCAATTTTTATTTCGCTGAAGCAAGAGAGAACATCCTTTTGCTTTCTCTAAATTTGAAGTGTACTAGCTACTCGAACATTTCTAAACCAATTTATATTTTAATCGGTATAATTTATAATAGTAAAATGAACGAAGTGTGTTCCACGAACAATCTATTCCCACGCTTTATTTAAACCAGCTCTATTCGTTTCCTAATTAATACTGAACAGCGAACATAGTCTATATTCGCTGTCAATACATTCACCTAATTTGCAAATTAATTTTTAACTCTTTCGCTGCAACTTCTGGTTTAGGTGCAGTTTTAGGTAGGTATCCAGTCCCTACCTAGACGGTCCCTAGAGTGAAGGACCCGCTCAAGGCATCGCACTTTTTTTCACCAATATAAATATTTCGAGTCGCAATCATGCGACTTAGCACAGCGAAGAAAGCTCTCGGCGCGCGAGCTGCGCGGCATCAGCCCTATTAGCGCCGTTAACAATCTCAGATCAGATTTCACAGGCTCGTTGCATGGCGAGCTGTCCCTTTGCTCCCGTGTCGCAACAGGCAAAAGGAGAAGAAGCTGAAGAAGACAAATGGCAGAGCGTTCTGAGAGAATGGCAGGAGATAAAAGCAATTAATTAAAGCTCGAAGCCTCCTCCAGCTTCCTCCTCTCTATTTTTTCCAACGCCCCTCTCTTCCCC
>SMSR01016160.1:82579-114423 GCA_019453355.1 Ceratina japonica | reverse complement strand
TTATATTTTAGGCATTAAGGAGGTTCTACCGGTAACAGTTTTAAAATGACGAAAAATCTAAAATTTAGCGTATGAGTAGATATTGGTTAAATAATGACTGTGTTAAATTTTGGTGAACTTTCATGGGATGAGAGAAAAGTTCTGAAGATTTCAATTTTAATTGTTTTTCGCAAACATCTAAGTTTCTATTCGTCGGACGATATGTGTGCATAGGATCGAAATATAGATTGATAAATTCTCAACAACAATCATTCTCACCTAAATGTACCCCAGTTTAGGTCTATCAGATCTAAAAAGTAGAACTAGTATAGTTATCTCAGAACTTAATATTTGATATAACTCTAATCAGAACCTATAAGTCCCTACAAAAATCTCAAATTATATTTTAGGCCTTAAGGAGGTTCTAACAGTTTTGNGTTTTTCGCAAATATCTATGTTTCTATTCGTCGGACGATATGTATGCATAGGATCGAAATATAGATTGATAAATTCTCAACAACAATCATTCTCAACCGCGGACCGTAATACAGGGTATGGGAGCGGAATCGCGGCTGTAAAAGACGAAGAAAGATAGTCGGTCGGGGCCGAGGCGACATAAATGCGTTGGTTGCTTGCTCGCGACTGCCATAGGCGGACATTATCTACGCGGGCCGCTTAAAGGCTCCTATATAAAACACGTATTCATATTTCTTCCCGCGGGGACCCGAACCCGTCACGCGATATGCAAGAGTCTATATAAATTCCCGTAAACGGTTTTACAACCGGAAGTTAAAGGTCCGCGGCGAGCCTTCGTGTAACCATTTCCCTAGCAAGCGTCCCGGTCGCCCGGCAATTTAAATCCCCGTCCTCCACCTCCTCCTCCTCGTCCTGGCCGTAATTGACGTTTCTAACTTGTTATACCGACTTCCTTGTTTCCCGATACCGATCCCGGGTATCGTCGCCAGCTTTTGTTTAAGAGTGATTTGCGAGCCTAATTCGAACGATCGGAATCCGCGAGTTGTAAATTTGAGAATCTGGACTAATTATCCCCACGGGGGACTCCGAAACGCGGCGGCGGCGCCGCGCTGATTGCGAAATTGTCGGCAAAGTAAATTAATTCCTATAGGTGGCACGTAATAACCTGATCCGTCGTTATCGACTTATGCCCCGGATTAATTCAGGGCAATTACGCCGAATGGACGTCCGCCGGTCTTACGATTCTTTCGACGATTCCGGGCGTGAGTTAAAGTCGCCCCTCGTGACACTTTACAATCTTCCGCGGGAAATTCCACGTAGCGACGTCTTACTCTCTCTCCGTGCCGATCGGCGATCGTAAAATCTTTATCACAGTTTAATCCCTTTATAGACTTTTTCAGGCTCCGGCCACGGCATCGGTGTATGATCGCAATGAACGTCTCCGCACGGTTTTGACGATAGGATAAAAATTCTGTTCGGGGGGAGCGCCATTAGTCTTTGATCGCGTACGTCCCACATTCGCGGAACTGCGGACATATTTCGACGGCGAACGCTGTTAAATTTTCATTGTGGCCATCCGCGTATCCGTAATGTCACCTACCGTGGAATTACCATCTAAAGTGGAAACCGACGCCGAGCTGCCCCAGCTTTGCATTCTTTAACTATTTTCTCATTAACGGAGCGGCGGAACACGTGCTGGAGATATGATTGATAGGAATACAATGCGGATTGATGAAACTTCGCATCGGCCGTGAGTGAAATTTAAAACCTCACGTCAGAAATATTTCATACACCCAAACCAAGAGTACAGGCTGTAAAAGAATGTTCGATCTCGGCAATTATAAGCCTATTTTAAATCTTCAGATCTTGACCTCAAATTTCAAGGGATAATATTTTTTATTGCGTTTTATTCTACTTCAAGTCTACAAAAATCATAGTTTTTAAGGACGTTGAGTAGATCACTCGCGGGGCAAGAGGTGAGAACTATGCTTATACATGAGATTAGATTAACCTTAGATTAAAAAATTCGAATCGTTAAATATCGTATTCATCAACGAATTTAGAAAGAAATTAGTATGAAATAACTGTATTTAGTGTTAAGAATATAAAGATGTCGTTGCGATAGACATAAAAGTTAATATTATTGAATGAAAAATGTTTTGTAGCAAATAGTGAAATTTGGCAACGAGAATTCTATCAATATGTTTCCTTTTCGTTCAATTATCTAAACAAATCAGTTGTAAATTCGCATTTTTCTTGTTTCAAATTGTTCAAAAATGTTTCAAGATTCTATTACACTTTTACTCTTAACGATTTTACCATTTTTAATAATTCTATTTAACAATAATTATAAGATTTCTTCTATCTCCCATAAGAGCCCTTGTATAAGGATATAACTTTGACATAGATTTATTTAAAAACTACCTTGTCAATCGTTATGACACTTTAACACAATATTTTCCATGCCTTCACTAGTAGATTAAAATAATTTTCAAAACGATTTTATCAAATTTAATCCGGTACCCAACCTCCTTAAGCAAGCTATGTAATGAACGTTCGAGAGAGTATTATTTGGATCTTAGAGCGACGGTGAACGGGATATATCGCGGGCCGACGAAAAAAGGAATTAAACCAGTTTGTCGTGTTGTATATATTCGTTAGTTACGCTCCAGCTTTTTCGCTCGGTAACATTACGTTGATGGCTTTGAATGCTGCAGCCGGGGACGGGGCATTGTCCGATATCCAGGTTGACGAATTCGTGTTTTCCAACGCCGTTATTCACGTTCGTGACGCGTTTATACCAACTGCGTCTTGATACGATTCCCCGCGACAGCTAATGCCCGCTGTGTGTTAATTGAACCGAACGAATTTACGTGAAACGTAAGAGAACGATCATGCAACGGTACCAGGCAAATAGTACCATTCCCTAACTACTCAATAAAAAAGAGATTAACACGTTTCGGGTTTTTAAAACTGTGTTCGTCAACTCAATATGTCTGACAAACGCTCATGAATCACTATCTAAACGGTTGGTCATACAACAGGGCCTTTGGGTGTTTTTGGAACGTAACTCAGCGGGGCTTCGCGAGCGGAACAGTCTATGTAGTTACGAAGTACGTTGCGAAGAAACGCTCGCAGCTGCCCGTTGAACCGCGTCGAGCTGCGAACGCCAGCGATAATTTAGCGAGCTGCTCCTTTCAAACTCTTCCCTCCGGTTCTTGCCCGCTCTCTCGGTTAACGCGGTAAACATATTTTAACGAGCGCCGCGGAAAATAACAAATTAGGAAACGTTAAGCCGGTTCCTACCATTCCTCTTATCAATCGTTAAAACGGTGGCGGAAATTTCAACGAGCCTCATAAACCCGGGCTTTGATCGATCGCGGAATTTCACGCGTTAAGTATATATCGTTAAACGAGCATTCGTGGAGTACGCGATAATCGTTGTAATGCTATTAAAAATCAAGCGCGCCGCGTGGCTGAGAACCGTTCTATTTAATTAGGAAGTTAGTTCAGGCCCGTTCTGGAGGAGCCTTGTTAGATCCGAGATGAAGCAGAACCTACGTACGTACGTATAGCGAGACGTATGTAACATTTCACCGTATCACGGTAATAGCAGTAAAGTAGAATAAGCACACGGTTGGTCAGACACGCGACCCGCCGCGCGGCCAGCTATACCAGGCGCAAGCCTACGTTCAAACGGCAGTGAATGGATTAGTCCTGTTCCCCTGACTCTTTGATAACTCCCGCTTCGTAATCCCTAATTTTCCGATGGTATCCGAGGGTCGAAATTAATTTCGCCGCCGCGCGATTTTCCAGATGGAATTTTTTCGGTGGGATCTCGACGGCTCACGGCTGTCGTACGATTGGACACGGGTTTTTAAAAGCGCACGACGGGTGCAAAGAGAAAGTTAAACATTGTCGCCGGGGGTTTCCGGAGTAAAGGCAACACCCATCGAGGTCCGTCTTTATTTTCTGTACATCTTCGTGCGGGGCGGCGGCGCTCGTTCGCCGTGAAACCCCATTGTATTTGCAGCTGCACCGGGAACACGTACAATGGTATCGAGGCACACCGGTGTATCTACTCCGGGGCCGAGTGGGTTAGGTCGCCCGGGCGATGTTGAAACTACCGCAGTTCCAGCGCGACTCTCCGGCTTACATCTACGGCGAACCCTGCGGGTAACGACGCGCGAGGGAAACGAGAGATCGTTGATCAATCGTACATCAACGTTTATGACCGATCGCCCGATAGTGCCGGTTGACCTCCCCGCGAATATTTATTTATTTATTAAACGGGTTAGGAAACCCTTTAAAGTACAAAAGATAACGATTTGAGCAGTACAGATGACATAAATAGGGATGTTCGATTCTTGAAAAAATCGATTGTTTTGGTTAAAAAATCGATCTTTGGAATCGATTCTTCAATATTTGATTTTCCCCAGAATCGACAATCGGTTTTTTACCTTCTGGGGAATTAATTGAAGTCAAAATGAAATACCGAAAGATGTTAAACATTACAACAACCATTGATTGACCGTAAAGAAGATCCAATGTGTTATTGAACTAGACCTTTGATCTCTGAAACACTCAAAGATGTATCCCCTGCTAAGCATCATTGCGAAAAAATATTTAGCGATTGTGGCAACGTCAGTCTCGTCTAAAAGATTGTTCTCAAGAGCTAGCAATATTTTGACGATTAACAGAAATAAATTGTCACCTGATCTGCAACATTTGCTTTTTCTAAATTCATTGCCAATTGATGAATGACAATTAGATAAATAAAAACGTATTTTGCTACTTTATGTAATACTGTTTGTTACTTATTTGTACAGTTATAAAATAAGTATTTTTTTGTTACTTCAAACAAAATATTTGAAAATTTTTTATGCTTTGTTTTTAAAATTGTTTCCTCCTTTATGAGTATATGCTTGTATACTTAGGTACATTATGTCCGTTGTGCTAAACGCAGGAATATATAAATTTTCTGTTTATTTAAAGAATTTGACATTTACAAAATCGCACATTAATAATAGTTGGCATAAGGAAATTATGAAAGAAAAAGAAATAGAGAGAAAAACTTTCAAACCATCGATTCTTTCGGTTTCGATTCTTGCAAAATCGATTCTTTGATTTCCATTTTTTAACAGAATCGATTTTCATCGTTTCGATTTCGAAACGATTCAAAAATCGATTCATTAAAGAGTATCGAACATCCCTAGACATAAATAAGATAATAGAGCTCCATGAGTAGATAACAAAGAGGGAGATAATAAAATTATAACGACAAGAAATGATCAAGTAGCTTACGTCTTATGACAGCTACGAAATCGTTAAAGATGTCAAATAAATGACTGAGTCTATTAGCTTTGGACGTCATCCTTGCCATTACACTTGCGTGCCCAAATCTGGATATAAATCTTTCTTGGTAGAAAGTAGTGGTAGACCAAAGACAACGCAATGGGGCATTGAGCTTGATTTGTTCCATAAGTATAGGAGAGTCAATATTATTATTCATCAGATTTCTGAGGAATAATATTTCAGAGATAGTCCTACTTTCAAGAGACAAGATATTAAATTTACACATGTTGATGTTATAATTGTGATCTGTGTCCCGAAGGAGGATTCAGTCGTAAGAGACAGGTGTCTTAGAAACTTATGTTGTATACTTTCAAGAATATTACGATGCAGTCGAAGCCTAGGAGACCAGATGATTGATGCGTATTCAAGATGGGGAATATCGAGTTGTAAAAATAAATGGCGGACGCGCGAGCGAATAAATTACGCTCCGAGTAAATGTTTAATCCGCGACGCGCCAATTTCCTCGTTTTTTTTACGTGTACTTGGGAGAAACGGGGGAGCATTAACGATATCGGTTTCCGACGCACGTTTATCGTTCGCACCGCGAGAGGTTCGCATCCCGGAGTCGCCGGAGTTTCCCCGCCGCCACTCTGCCGAATTGGTAATCCTTGGAAACGTCCGAACGCCCGGTTCGTACGTCGTTCCCTCCCTCTCTCTCTCTCCCGCTCGTCTTTTTCCCTCCTCCGGGGCAGAGGTAAGTCAGCTTTCAACGGGAAACCGATCTTTATTCGGCGCGTTCGAACACACATCCGGTCCCAGGAGTGTGCCAACAGTTTCCATTTCAGAATAAGTCTAGGTAAAAGTGGGAAGTCGGCCGCAAAGCGGGGCCGTTTGTAACGAGACAAAGGGACGTTTATTCGCCGGCACATCGGAAACCGGTGTCTCCTTACGAATTACTTTCGCGTCGGGAATCGATTTCCGATCGCCCGCGGTCAGGATCTCCGCTGTTGACTCGGCACGAAAGTAGATAGAGATAAGATGGGACACCCGCCGCCGCCGCCGTCGCCGTCGACGACGACGTCGATGGAACGAGGAGTGCGAAGAGGGTGGAAGACGTCGGAGCCGAATGGACCGTAGAGGCAGCAGCCCCGGGCAGCTCTCTTCTCCCGGCCGACGGCGCGGTAAATATTCGTGAAGAGTCCCTCTCGCCGTTTTCACGTAAAATCACGGGGCTTGTACACGCGGCCAGCGTGAAACGCGATCGCCATTGTTCTTAATCCGGGCGGCTCTCAAAGTGCCGCGATAAAAGTTTCCGATGGGCGAAATGTAAATTCATCCCCTCCTCCTCCTCCTCCTCGCCGGGAGGAGACGTGGAAAACAAACGGCGGAAAAGTTTCGTGGCCCGCGGACTGGAAAATCGCGAACTTCCAAATTGAAGAACACGGTGAAACGGGAAGTTTGACAATGCGAGGCAACGATTTCTTACGGTGTCCAACCGACGTCGAACTGAGCGACGGAATTAACCCCTTGATGCTAACCCGGAAAAGTTTCCCTTCAACTTCCAAGAGTATCTCTTGGAATAAAATTCTTTAAATAATTTATTTCATTAATTCCCGCCAAAGAGAGGATAACAACAACTGAATGTTTCATTATTAATAAACAATGTTGAATGAACAGAGTTAATTGCGCGGCTGAATTAATGATAAAGTTTAATTGTTGTTCCGTTACTTTGGACATTACACGACCACAATCATAAATAATTTCTGTTATTACGCGACAGAGAGAATAACAAAATGAATTTTCTTATATAATATATATACAGGGTGGATCGCTACATTTTGCCATCTAGATTTACGTCATTATTATTGCGCGTAGCAAACAATGTTTCAGATGAAGTTGAATGGTTCAGTGGGGCTCACACGATACCAAGAATATTTTTGTGGTTATTCAGTTTTTTTTAGAGATATGAAGGTCTCCTTAATTTTTTTAAATGGAACCACCATTTTTTAAACACCTACGATGATAGTGCGAACCAAGCCGCGTACATCATTCTTCCGAAAACTTCAAGTATTTACCGCGTGCTATTTTGAAAACCATTACCCACAAGAAAAAAATACCAAGAATGAGTGTTGTAGAGAATTTATCAATCTATGATTTCGATCCGATGCATATATATATCGTCCGGCCATTAGGAACTTAGATATTTGCGAAAAACAATTTCAATTGAAATCTTCAGAAGTTTTCTCTCATCCCATGAAAGTTCACCAAAATTTAACACAGTCATTATTTAACCAAAATCTACTCATACGCTAAATTTTAGATTTTTCGTAATTTTAAAACTGTTACTGGTAGAACCTCCTTAAAAAAATGAAGATGACCTTCATATCTCTAAAAAAAATGACATAAACAGAAAAATATTCTTGGTATCGTGTGAGTCCCACTAAACCATTCAATTTCATCTGAAACACTTTTTGCTTCGCGCAATAATAATGACGTAAATTTAGATGGCAAAATGTAGCGATCCACCCTGTATATAATAAATGATGAGTTAAACGGTCATTCGTTAAGTGGGCAATTGCGAAGATAAGCAATTTGTGTTGGTACACGATATAGAGAATGGGGAAATGAAGATGAATTTTCTTTATGGTTCCGCAAAGACCCGCGTTTGTCGAGGATATCGATAAACCCTATGAACTATTGGCTATCTATTGCAATTTCATGTATCGAGAGAGTCGATTGCGCGGCCGGGATTCTTTTCATCTACTTTGGGCTGCACTTCGATTTCAAGAAGGCGGTCCGTGGATTCGAGACGTAGCAGATAAGATGGGGAAAAGGGCGGAGAAAAAGAAGATAGAAAGCTTTGCCGAGACTCAAAGTGGAAAATGGACGAAGTGACTTCGCGTTTACAGAATCGAAAACGGGAGGAAAAAGAAAAAAGAAAAAAAAGAAGAAAGTGGAGCGGGTCCGATTCCCGTGCTAACTTCTTTAATAGATTAAGGGCCAACCGGTGGCGGCCGCTGGGCACGGCGGCGGACATTTGTCAGCGTAATTTCAAAGTGATAAAAGCGGAGAGACGGTCCCTTCAAAAACCGGCTTTTAAGAGACGAGTTTACGCTATCGACCGGTTAAATGGATCGGCGCGTTCCGGCGAGTGTCCTTCAAATTAACCAGGCTAAGTCGCAGCTTTGACGGAGACGTGTACAATCGTAGCTTCGACAAACGTGTCGAGTGTATCGCAAATAAAGGGGAAACGCGGAAAGTAGAAGCGGCGCGAGAGGAGAGACGGAGGAAGGGACGGCGGCAGGGAGAGAGGGCCGGCTTTGCTACGGAATGAAATGAACGAGCGAGCTTTGAAGTAACGGGGAACCGATTAAAGTAAACATTTAAACTTTTCCGCAAACAGGCAGACTTTTAATCCCATTAATAACGCCGGCTCGGCGCCGGTTATGGCAATCATTTCCTCGCCGCCGCTATTTCGATTCCGAGCACCGAAAATGGGAATGCTAATCTAATCGACGGGAGTAGAATTTTTCGAATGAACTTTTTTTCCCCCATCCGGTGTCTCTTGAGACGCGACGCTCAATTATATTCCTAAAAAAAAAACAAAAAACAAATCGGAAATTGGAGGCAAATAAACGATTCGCGTCGGGCTTCGAAACAACCGCGCGAAACAAGAGTACGCGTGGGATCGATTGAAACGAGCTGCGCGAGATTTTTTAAAAATGCACTACTGCAATCCGCCTAATGGATTCGGGAGCCGGAGCGTGTACAGCCGGGCAAATATCGTTCCCCCCGACGAGAAATATTTGTTTTCCGGGTAACTCCGTATTAGTTCCGAAATTGATTTAATGCGCTATCTCATTGCACAGATCGCCCGCCGCTCGGTCCAATAAACATTATCGCGGTCCGCAAACTTAAGAACGGATGAGCCGGCTCGCGAGGAGGAGCACTGGTTCCCACAGGACTCCAACCTGGAACGCAATTTTTCGCCCGAACTCGTCACTCGGCGGCGGACCCGAGATTTCGCTTTCGATAAAAATTAAAAAAAATCATATCGCGCGATGCGCTGACGCGGACGATTCATCGACGACGATTAAAACCGACAATGCTGCACTTACGCGAATCACGCTTATGTCAGCAATAATAATCGTGGAGCGAGGCGGATATTAATAGTGACAAGTCTCGTCGCGCCTCGCGATGGCTTCGACGGATCGATGTCGGCGCGCGGCAAAGACCGCTGAATCTGAGATCGTGTTACGGATTACGCGGCCGAGTATTACGGCATTAATCAGAATTAATTGAAACTATTCGCGCTATCCGTCCGACATCGGCGTCTGATAAAAACCGATTCGTTCGCGCAAACAGCAATGCGAAACCTGCCGCAGGAAGGCTTCCCTCCCATCTCGCGGGGCGTTGAATTTCCGTTTAAGCGGGATTCCGACGTCTGGAAATTCGAAATTCATGGTGAGGTAATTCGGGGAATCTCGCAGGAAGGATTAGATCCGGTTAGCCTTTGGCCTGCGGAGGTGCGGGGGGTCGATGACCGTTATTAATCGCGGGCATCGGCGAGGTCTTCATCGCGCCCGTTCCACGACACCTGCGATACTTCCTGGCCGAACGGTGGCCGCCGGTCTCGAGGATTTCGCGAACCGCCCCATTGGCGCTGTCAGTGAAGCATGCCGCTGACCCACGTATCGACCACCGCGTCGTCGTCGCACCCCCTTTCCTCCCCCGCCGCCGCGAACGGGGTAGATCTCTGCACAAGACACGCTCTCCTGCCCCGCCGCCCTGTATCTCTCTCTCTCTCTCTCTCTCTATCTCCCGGCACCCGATTCTCGCGCGCGCATCACCGATATTCCTCCTTCGTCCTCCGCTCTCCCTGCTGTTTACATCGTACTTTCACGTGGTAGCTATCTGTCTGCGTATAAACCAGCGATCCATAGCGGCGCAGCTCGCATCCATTCTCGGTGTCTTCGTCCGCGTAGCCACCCACCGCACAAAACAATTACAGCATCCCGCGTCGAGGCATACTGTTCGCCCATTGTTCGAATTGAACTTTTTCCGCGGCCGCACATAACGAAACCTGGGATGGCGCCCCGGCAAGATAAATCGCGCCGGTTCATGCGATTTCACGCTCAATCATATTTCCTATAGCGTATAGCGGCCGCGTTTCAAAAATGTATCGCGTCATGGTCAGCCCGGGGTATTAAACGCCGTTCGTTCGTTCGTTCTATCGGCTAAACGAATTGGTGTACATCCACCCCCTAACGTCCCCCTCCCGCCCCACCCCCCGCGGGCCCCGGTACTTTCGGCCAGTTTATTCTCGCGAAAGTACGTGAAATTTTTTGCGCGGATACACGTGCGGCTCTCGATTTAAATAAATTTTACCGCGCGGCCGTGTGTCTTGGTGAATGAAGTCTCGCGCACCGCGAATCTCACGGATCCGTTGCCGCCAGGTTTTCCTTTGCCTCTATTGCGCAATAAATTCCGAAAAGCGCTGCCGCTGGCAGATTTCGAAATGAAACGTTCCACCGCTGTCTAGCTTTGTTTTTATTTTTCCGCCCGGTCGGTCGGCCGGGCGCGGGCGGCCGGGTTCAGGGGGAGAGGAAAAACCGGGGCGAAACAAAGGAGGGCGGACAAATTTCTCGGCGCGGACCTCGATCGCTGTGATTAAAAAACACCTGTACAAATCGCGCGTATTAATAGAGATACATCTGTTGCGCGGGAGGAGAGCGCGCGGGCGCGCGTCGCCCCGTTAATTGCGGTTACTCGTTACTTTTGACGAATATACGGTAAACCGGGCAATTAATCGGGAAATCGATCGTGCCGAACCGGTCGCCCCGTCTGTTTGGCTTGCGTTTCATTTGCTTCGTTCAATTGTCGTTAATTGAGCGGTTTTTGGAATAAGTGAATGCTTCCCAGCGATTTGATTCCGGCATTAACATGGATTACGAACTTCTGCCTGATCCCATCGCGCTTTAATCCCCACGGAAAATATTCAAAATTACTATAAACAACGATTTAATCATTTCGTCGCGTTCGCGCTCTAATTTAAAACCGTTTAATAGTTCAAAGGATAGCGTTTTATGAAATTCATTTTCGGCCCGGCGCGCGAATCGAAATTCAATCGTTTAACCCCGTGAACGATTAACTAACGTCATTGAAAGTGCTGAAAGAAAAGTGATACATTTCATGAGGTGTGCTAGTGTGCAGCTGATTGGAACAGCCAATCACATGCCCTGATTACAACAGCCGAATTTGTCTTATTCGTCGATTTTCATCCCTTCGAAGTTAACATAGATAAAATTATTGGAATTCGAGCTTTCATTAAAGCCACGAAGTAAATCCGTCCATTATTAACAGAATTGTACCATTTTTTGCCATACAAGAAAAGTAATGATAGGCAATATCCAATTTTTCAGTATTACCAGTTTTTATAACATTTAACAGTATTGCAGATTTTATTTTCAAAATCCACTTTCCATGCGGATAAAATTCGCGAATTGAAGGATATCCGGTTAAGGAATTAAATGATAGATCTCCAAAAAAAATTGGATAGTCTATAACAGTATACCAGGATATCTGAAAAATATCTTTAAGTCATTTGGATACGTTAATGATGAGATATTAATATAAATATTTTTTACAATTTTACATGTAGTCATATGGAAAAGAGTGATTTCCCAGACTTCTATCGCTAATTTATTAGGTATTGACAGACAGTTTTGATTGAAACTTATGTCATATCAAAGAGAAACATTTAACGAATATTTTAATTGCGGTTTAATTTAAAGTAACGGTTTTCAAAATAACACGCGACAAAATTCTAAGTTTTCGAACCAAGCCGCGTACATCATTCTTCCGAAAACTTCAAGTTTTTACCGCGTGTTATTTTGAAAACCGTAGCCCACAAGAAAAAAATACCAAGAATGATTGTTCTCGAGAATTTATCAATCTATGATTTCGATCCTATGCATATATATCGTCCGACCAATAGGAACTTAGATATTTGCGAAAAACAATTTTAATTGAAATCTTCAGAACTTTTCCCTCATCCCATGAAAGTTCACCAAAATTTAACACAGTCATTATTTAACCAAAATCTACTCGTACGTTAAATTTTAGATTTTTCTTCATTTTAAAACTGTTACCAGTAGAACCTCCTTAACAAAAGAAGCGACGATGAGCCGGTAAACTGTTAGCCTTAAACGCGAACGCCTGTTGGCCCGAGTTTATTCAGCGGCCGTCTGCGAGGCAAATCACGGCGTAATAACGCGAGGGGGCCCGTGCTCGCATACCTCCGCCACCCCCGCCTCAGATTCTTCCCGGATTTTACTACGGGAAATGATTGCATCGTTAAAATTCCCGCGGAGCCCGCAAAGGACCCGCGGCGGAAGTTATTCGGCTACGTGTGTAATGGAACTCCCGGCGCTTCGAGTGTCTTTCTTCGTGATTCAGCTCCTTGACGCGCGTACGCTCGAGCACTCTCGTGCCGCGCCGCGCCGCCACGAGAGAGAGCGAGAGAGAGAGAGAGAGAGTATCGGGGTTCGATACGTGGATGAATTGCAGCCCGGTTGTTGCTGCGAGCACCCTCTTGTCTCGCCCGTGAAACGATTGTCACTGCCAGCCGAGCGTTAATCAGTCTTCAATTTGTCGCGGCCGTAATTGCACGACGCGTCGCGTTAACTACGATCGTTCCGGGATCCACGTCCGCGTTAATGGAAGCGCGTTCGAGATCTCGCCGGTGATACGACAATTATTTCGTTATCGACGGAATACGACTGGAGATAAGTCGTCATCGCCGCGCTGTAAATAGAGATTTGCCGAGGATCCGTTCGGCTCGGCGGCGCGTCCCTCGGAGGGTTTCACGCTGGCTTACGTATACACAACGGTAACAGGCCGTGAGTAAATTTCGGAAACAGAGTCGCGTGCGCCCCGGGTCCCCGGGGAAGGCGTCGAGGAGGCCGGAGGTAAGGATCGGCGGCCGTACTCCGTTTTTCCAGCGCGCGGATGCCCGGCGGGAGTTCAGTAAACGCGGCAGGATTATCCGCGGCAACAGCGGTCGCAATGAGCTCGAACGAGGCTCGAAGAAAAGAGGAAGAGAACACTCGAGGGCACAGCCACTCCAGACGGTTAGCAAGAAATTAATTCCCGTTTAATGCAGTCCCTGGTTAGCATTGCAAATCTCAGAGCTCCGCCGGCTTTCCCTCGCTTTTCCCTCGGGCCCCGAACAACCCCCCCTCCGTCCGTCGCCGGTCTTCCCTTCTGTCTGTCTGCCCGTACGTCTATCTGTCCGCGAACGCCACTTCACCTATAACCACTTTTCCACCTTCTTTCTGCGTATTAGGCAAATTTCCGCCGAAGAATCCCCGCCGTTGTTACTGGTTCCCTCCCGCCGCGGTCCGAGCAGTTTCCGCGCCTTCGAACCTCTTCCTACTTGTTTTGGAAGAAGCCCTGCTTCTCACTGTTTAACTTCGTAGCTTGTTTTTCGAATGCAAATCGAACCCCATTTCGACTCAGTATTTTTCTTTCGCCGAGCAACAAAATTGGCCGAGGAAACTTGCTCTATTGTTTCCCGCGCGGAAATTCACCGCTCCGAATATATGTATATGGCGCGGACATTATTTCTATTTAATTAAACAATAGACGGGCGCGCGGCGCGCTAACGCACTTCGCAATAGCTGCCTCGCATTATTAGAGTGTGACGCATATTTTTACCGTCTCGCCGACCAATAATATTCAATATCCCGCGTCGCGCGGATTTGCATAAATATCAAATTCCGCGAGCGTGCCGGTTGCGTTCGGGTAGGCCGGGCTGGCATTAACGTTGAATTTCAGAGGCTACCCACCACCCCTCCCGCCCCCCGACCGACGCATTTTATGCAAAGCGTCGATAATATTTCTGTGAATCGAGATGCTCGCGAATTAATCGTCCCCGTTGCCCGAGCGATATTCATTCAATTTCGCGCGAAATCATTTTCGGCCGGCCGATGATAATTCGCGCACAGCTGAATTATCCGCCGGCCGGAAAATAAACCAGCACCGATAGACCGTAGAAATAAAATAAGATAGATAATCGAACGCTGACAATTGAATTGGAGTAAAGCGTGTCGAAATGGACGGTTCCATGGCTCGGTGACCTTCCGTGAACCTGGTGACCTCTCGAGAATGGACTCCTACACAAAACTCTGCCTAAACCAGAAGTTTATTTATTTATTTAATTCACGGGTAATTAACCCTTTTACAGGCACAGAGCAGTAAAAAAAAAAAAAGAAAAAGAGATATTATAACGACTGAGAAGCAAAAAAAAGAACAAAGCTTTCTTCTAATGAGTGAGTTGGAGTCAATAAAAATGTGAAAAATGTGAGAAAATCTGTTGGCTTTCGATAATATTCTGTTTACTACGTTAGAATGTCCAAATCGAGAAGTAAATCTCACTGGACAAAAAGTTTTGTTAGGTCTGAGATTGCGAGATGGAGCGTATAATTTGATTAGCTCCAGAAGAGCAGGAGAGTCTATTTTATGATTAAGTAGGTTAGAGAGGAAAATTAGTTCCGGAATTAGTCCAAAGATTATTGTTAGTTAAATTGGGGACTAAACGCGACGTTAGATTCGTTCGGTTTATCTGTTAAGCGGAACGCGATTTACACGGTGTGTACGAGGGACGGCTCAATCCCGGGCGCATACTTTGCATGCGGAATGATTCGACGGTACGTGGGCGAATTCGCTGCGGGAGATGATTCTCTCGCACGTTTGATATCTGCACGATTTTTCAGCCGGCAATCCCCACCCGAAGACCCGCGTTCGCATTCCCGGTGCTCCTCCTCCTCGCCAGCGTTGATTTCACTTGAATTCGCGTGCGCCGCACGTTATCCGGGATCCAGTCCGGAACAAAACGCTCGCAGATATCAGCCTTACCGCGCGGGACAACGCGATTAAGCCTTTTAATTTACGCTCTTTGTCCCGGCTAACAAGCAGCCGGGATAAACAAACTGCTTGGACCCGTGTATTGATAAAAGTTCCTCCGCTCCAAAGCTTCGTTGCTCGCGTGTGCTTAATCTCTCGCGGAACCCGTCCCGCAGAACCGGGCTTTAACGAACCGTTTAGAAAATTCTGTCCCGCACAGAAACATGCTTAAATTTCAGATTGCGGACTTTGAAAATAGTTAGTTGAATGAATTTCTGAAATAGAGTTGTTGTTTGCGATCAGTTGAGCGTTTTCGCGTGACGTAGAACCGGGCAAAGGTAAACACGCGTTGACCGTTACGATAGCTCGCTACAGCAACTGAAGTTCAGTTCTCTTCGATTTNTTAATCTCTCGCGGAACCCGTCCCGCAGAACCGGGCTTTAACGAACCGTTCAGAAAATTCTGTTCCCGCTGTACAGAACAGAAACATGCTTAAATTTCAGATTGCGGACTTTGAAAATAGTTAGTTGAATGAATTTCTGAAATAGAGTTGTTGTTTGCGATCAGCTGAGCGTCTTCGCGTGACGTAGAACCGGGCTCGTCTCCAAGAGATCGCTCAAGTATTGCTTATTATATTTGTTTAAATACCAGATAATTAATTTAGTTAATAACGTATTAGGAAGTTAAGTTCAAGTTAATGATAATTAAAATTGACTCAGTATTCACCTTGAAAAAGACTTTAATTTCTGTGTGTCAAAGAACCTTCTTAGATTGTTAAGATTGTTAGATNCTCATTATTCACCTTGAAAAAGACTTTAATTTCTGTGTGTCAAAGAACCTCCTTAGATTGTGCTAAGACAGTTGTTGATTTGAATTGATGATTATTATTGACGTGAAACGGTGGAAAAGAGTCGGAAGTTTTTCGTCGTGCGCGCGGGACGGCAGGGATAATGTCGACGATGCATCACCGGTGTTCTAGAGTTCAATAACGCGTGGCTATCGTGGCGCGCGCCTGCCTGATCCGACCCGTTCACCGAGGCAAATCCGTCTCAAAGCGTGATCCCGGCCGATTCGTCTCGCTGATCGTGACTATTATCTATGCCTCGGCGTTCCGCACAAACGACGCGACGGAATCGCTCGGATTCAGCCGTGCAGCCCGACCGAGCACCGTTGAAGGCAGCTATTACTTTCCAGTCAAACCGCATAAATAGACCGCCGCCGGTCGCATAAATAGTTTGCCATAGTCTGGCTGTCGCGAAATTGCACGGATCACGATCGCCAATCTCGAGCCCTCGTAATCGCCCGTGGCCTCCTCTTAATCTGATCCACACGCGCGGCCCATGCATCTACGTCGCGATCCGCCCGATTCCCGTCACGGAGAATCACCGCGGGAAGTGCGAATTACGCTATCGTTCTTCAACGACGCATCGATCGTTCGTTCTTTTCTCTTTTTTTCTATTAAAATCGTTGACAGTTGTAGTAGGTTTTCATTTACGAGAGCGACGTAAAGTCGGTAACTGCGTCTGGTAATGATTACGGTTTCCCGATCGTATCGAATGGTACCGCGACCGCCGCTGAAATCGATGTGGTACGCGTTCGTTCTATTTTCGAAAATGCTACTTACGGCCCTCATAACGGCGCCGTTCCCCGCCCGTCGAAAATTTGCAGCGTTCACGGATATTTCGAATCGATATTTCGGAATCGCGTAACCCTCCCCCTCCGCGGCCGCTGTAATTGGCCGAAGTACTGATTGCCAGAAGAAATAACAGCCGTCGACGATAAAATGGCCGGGAACTGTTACGGGGTGCCAACTATAACCCGATACGACAGTTTCGACGAAAACTCTGACAGCGTAACGGTGAATGGTTATAGATCACTGCGCTCCACGGTTCAAAAACATTTCGCCGAGGGTGGTTTGCGGAAAAGCAACAAAAAAAAAAAGAAAAAAAAAATATATGTTTACGATCGTTCCTCTGTTTTTTTCCCTCGTAGGGGCAAGTTCAATTAGCGACCCCGGCGGGGGTGACCGGTCGCCTAAGTGATCGTTTCTCAGAATAGGAATAAAGTGAAAATGCAAATTTACTGCTGTTTACGTCAGGTTCGATCGTCGCACAAAATTCGCGGAATAAATGTTTATAAAAAATAATGTAGCATCGTTAAAATACTAATTATAATTGCACTGACATGTTTACGCATGCAGCTTCTGTCGCAAAAACGCAGCCAACAGATTTTGTCACATTTTTGACATTTTTATTGACTCCAGCTCAGTCATTAGAAGAAAGCTTTGTTCTTTCTTTGCTTCTCAGTCGTTATAATATTTCTTTTTCTTTTTTTTGACTGCTCTGTACTCTTCAATATGTAAAAGGGTTAATTACCCGTGAATTAAATAAATAAATAAATCTTTAAACTTTTGATCGCATGCATTCTTTCGCACTTTAAAACCGGACAACATAATAAACGCGAGACTGTCATGTTTAGACAAAAGGAAATTGTGAACGAGCTCCATGAATACGAAACGAGCGGTCGATTTTCTATTACACGCGGCATTACAAGCTTCTGTACATAGCAGGTTACAGAGCCAGACATATATACATACGTACGCGCGGCCGCATTCAGATAAGTTTCGAACTGCATACATATGTAGGTTGGAGCGAGCCATCTAAAGGCCGCGGCATAATTAATAGACGCTGGCAATTATCGCGTTTAGCCGGCTAATTTCAGGCCGGCTCCACTCACACCAGAGTGCATCGAACGTGGAACTTCGCCGCGGTGCTACGTACGTACGTAGCGTACGTACTAGGTACACGGGGTTGCCGGACCGAGCGGCCACCGCGTAACGCTAAGTGGCACCTGGCTCGCTGCTGCATCGAATTGATACACTCCTGCTGGAGAGCTGGCCCGACGTGTACACACGCGTGGCTCTGACGATCGGTCACGCGAACACAGAGGCTTCCCGCCCGGAAACCGGGAAACTGCGAGACGAGAACGAGACCCGACGTGCGTTCAGCGTTCCGCGTATTTTTTCGGATTGCCACGCGACAGCCACGAATTTGCATATTCTAAAACGCGGGCTGTCAAGTGGCTGCTGCGGGGAAGAGCAGCGGCTGGATATATTTTTACATTGCAGATTCCCACGCAGAAACAAGGGGTTACGCGCGGCGCTCGGTCGCATGTTAACGCGTAGCACGTGCGCGCGGGGCTTTTTACAAGGTATTTATAAATTGCCCTCGGAGCCGCGCCGCGAATCGATAGAACAAAAGAAGCGTGCACGTCTACGGCCGGTTCTGCGCGACGGTATCGCGGCGGGAATATTTTTACCCGGCCCGTAATTATAGACATAATTTCCTTCTACCCTAGTAATAATCGTGATGAATAGGAACCGTGGTAAAGGTCGTGAGCCGCATTATACATATACCGCGCGCTACCCGCCGCCGTTACACGCCGACGGAGGCCACGAGTGACGTTTTCATCGCACGGAATTCTGCCGCACGTGAGACCCCCGCAATTTTTCCAGTAGAGACCGGAACGGGTCAAAAGATGCTTGATAAGTTCATCAAGTGAGATTTGTCGCCGCAAATGAGTCAGCGCCGTGCGCGGAATTGACTTTCGACGTCGTCGCCCGACGGCGAGTGGTTCGGTCATTGAACAATCAGTATCTCAGAATCGAACCAACAACGTTGAGAATCGTAATCAGAGGGCCGGAGGGCGACGACGACGACGGCGACGACGACGTCTCGACCTCGGTTGTCTGGCTGCGAGCGTCTCCACCTCGTTGCCGATGATCCGATTAATTCATTACCGCTGATTACGTCATCGCGCGTAATATCCATTGTGTGTCGTCGCGTTATCGAATCTGCCGCGGCGAGATACGCGCGAGCGTATGCGGACGCGATCGATCCCCGGGATCAAAACGTGTCACAGCGAGAGTCTTCACTGAACAAAGGGGCTCCTGCGCATAGTAATTTCAATGAGTCCTCTCGCCGCCCCACACGCTCTGGGGGCCGATTTCGCGTTCCCGACATCCAGTAAAGATACGAATCCCGCGTTCGTAATTGAAGCGTTCCGCTTGTTCCGAGAGGGTCGTCGCGAGTACCCGCGGGAGAGGACCGAACGGGGAAGATTGCATTCGCGGCCGCGCCATTATTCATACCCGGGTACCCGAGTCGAAATTTTAATTCTGATTTAAACCTCTTAGTTCTACACAAGGTTTTGGAGGTCTAAAGTGAAATTGTATGATAGAGATTTTTTCATAAGAATTAAAGTCTTATTATGACCTCGAGGTTCTACTTACGTCCGGTTTAGACAAGTTGAGGCCTGAAACGGAATTTATATAATTTTACTCTTGGCCTCGAGCTCCTTATTTTTATCGGAATTTGTTAATTCTGATTTGAGCCTAAAAGCCCTCTCTTTCATATTACTACGGAAATACTAGCATTTATACTATAGTTTGATAATAGAACTAAAAAAAGTATTAAACAATATTCAAAATTGTTTTAATTATAAAAGCTAATACAATTACTGTTTTATTTACCAAATGTCAGAAACTATTGTCGACTTAATTTTTTTAAATTGATGGAAATTCTTAAAAATAAACCTGTTAACGCGCAGATAATTAAATTTGGTAAATAAAAAAATAACTACACAAGCTTTTGTAATAAAATAAATGTTTAAATCTAATAACTTCAATATTCCTCATCAAACTATAGTCAACGTATTTAACAGCCTTAAATATCAAATATTAAGTGGTTAAGTAATTATTATTAATACAAGTAGTAATAATCAAACAATATTGTTTCCATTCTAAAATTTCATTAAACCATCACTAAACCATTTTCTTAAAAATAGTGATGATTGTAAAATAGTAATTATTGAGAGAAATCGAGTATTAACTAGCTATAAGCAATGATAGATAATTAGGATCTAAAATATACTTACAGTATATGTTATAAAAGAAACAATCTTGTTTGAGAGAGAGAGAGAAAGAGAGAGGTAATCTTTATTACTAGAACTGCGTAAGATTTAGGGGAACGAAAACAGTATTACATGTAGGATTTGAAGATTTAAACCGGAACTTCTTGACTTTGAAGGTTTAAAACAGAAGTAAAATTTCGACTCGGGTATATACTTGGCTTACGTCTTCCATTCGCGTCGCCATTTTCGCAGCGCATGCAGATCTCCGCGTCGGACCTTCGCCGCCGCGGGCCGTTTCACCGTTGAAAATCGGCCGCGATTCGTTACCGTCGACCGGGCCATTAACATGGAAACTCGATTAAGTATAGAGTGGCAGCTGTCAAAACGACATGCCTCCACAAACGTGCCCTCCTCTATGCACTGATCATATTTTATTAGCTATATGCGCCGTCGCGGACCGCGTTTTCCAATTATTCCGACCCGTTTAAGCAGAAGCGAAATGACGCGCCGAACGCTCATTATCGGGCGATGAAACATGGAAAAAAAAACAAAATACAACTTCCGCGCTCTGGCCCGCGTCGAATTATGTAAATCGTACGGATAATTTCGACGCCGCGTTTAATTATTCGACGTCCCTGACAATACGGACCCGCTACCTATAACGCTGTTTCCTCCGCGTGCGCGCAACCTATAATTGATAGAATTCGTACAAACACGACGCGGCGCATTGTGAAAAGCGCACAATAAGCGGTGGAACAATGGTCCCGCCACTATTTTACTGTTATCACGGCCGCGCCATTATCACTAGTCGACGGAACGAGTGTACGCAGAATTTTCGGTGCCGTATCAAACGCGTAGAGAGAAACTCCGACGTAGCTAGCGAACGAACGGACGGTATTCGTTCGAGCTGCAAGTTGTTTACGATTCGTACCGTCGCTAAATTTCAATTCGATAATTACAAGCTGGAAAATTGCACGTGACGCGCGATTTCGTGCAATCGGTCGCAAATGAGATTTGATTATTTCTCCTTGTCGTTTCGGGCATCGCGCGAAAACGCTCGGAACGTGTCATGTTTATCGGCCGTGACGTTACAGTAATTATACGCATCGATGATTGGCATTATTGTCAAACTTTAGAACGGAATTATACACGGATCGAGAAATGTCAATTTCCTTCTCAATTCCGGCGAACGTGAAATTATACATTTTCCATGTTTGGAACATTTCTTTCTACAGGGTGTCCCAAAAAAAATGATAGCGTCGAAGAGAAATGAGTTTCCTTCAATAAACTGTAAAGTGAAGCATGTTTTTTTAATTATTAACGAAAAACAAGAAGATTACGTCGTAATTAACCCCTTGGGTACATTTGACGTCTGAAACGCGTCATTCACTTGTGTTCGTTATAAGCATATTAATTTATTTTTGTTTTGCAATTCTAATTACTTGAAGACATCTTAATACTACATATGTCACCAATATTTTAGAAATAAATAAAATCTTACGTAAAATCTACTGCTTTTACATACAACTCCAAGCAACCAAAAATTATATATCCGTTCCACATACAAATATTTTCTCAAATAAATCCGTAGCCAAAGGGTTAAAAATTCATGGCAACACATTTTCTGGGACACCCTTTATACACTTGTTATTTAAATGTTCGCGATGCACGCGTACTGCAGAAAATTTGTGTTAATAAATACGGTGATAAATCAAAATGCGAGTAATTAGCGCGGCGTAAATTTAAGAGCTATTAATCAGATTTACTGGCGATCGGTATTCGATTAGCCGATGGAGACGCGGCGATGAAGATAAAGATCTGTTATTCATTTTCCGTGTTTAAAATAATCCGGCTACTTGGAAGGCGTCGCCGCGGCCATTATCAACCTGGATTGCGGTCATCTATCAAACGCAGCGCGGCCCGCTATAATTTGCGACCGGCGGTGATATACTACCGGTAGATATCAGCGCGTCGTTATATCTTTCCCCGGGAAACTGACTTTTTCCTTCCGCTTTCCCCTTCGCCGGCCGAAATTTCCTTATCCGCCGCTGATTTCGCCAATTTATCGACGACGTCCGCGTCAGATAACAGATCCGACTAGCCGGCCGACAACAGTCGCAGACCCGGTGATAATTCAATTAACGCGATCGCAAGGATCGTCGCCGGCCGTCAGCACGTCGCGCGATACATTTGCGAAAGTCCCGTGAAAACCGTCCGGCGGAAAAAATGTAGCCGAGTCTCTCTCTCCTCGCGGGCAAGTTATTATACATTCCAACGTCATGTAAAATGAAATCCTCCCATCTACGGCTGCCATCTAATTACTATTTGATGAAATACTTTATTAATAAAGATGAATATTAAAATGCGAACAACAGTCGACGTGTTTTGCAGTTGCCGCGTCACAAATGTTCTTTAATTAGACGAGTGATTTGTGTACGAATGTGTCAGAGTTAATAACGGCGACGCAATTTTTCACGAATTTTTTAATTCATCCTTTTTTTATATCCTAAATGTCATATGGTAAATATTTCACGAATATTTCATAAACAAGGAAGTATGGAAACGTGAAATTCAGAGGTTTAATTCTGTTCGTGAAGAACAAGCTCCGATATAAAAATGGATGAAAATTGAGTTGCTCCTAGAAAAGGGCCAACTAGAGTTCGCTCGACTGGCCCGCAGACAGCGGTGCGTAAACAGGAGACAAATTCTTGATAATCAAAGGTTGATTTCCGTTCGCGAAAGTTTCCCGTCGCCACCCGTTCATCGATTCATCGCGAAAAGTTTCGAGGGCCGTGCGCGCTGCCGCGAAGTGCAAAGTTCCGACGTCGGAGTACATGGCAAACAAGTTCCCGCGACGGAGGCCGAAGGGGGTAGGGGGGAGGGGGAGAGGCGAGAACGGGAGATGGCGAGTCGTTGTTTAACCGAAGAAGCGGCGGAACAGGACAGAAAGGAACCGGAGAGCCAGAAGGCGAACTAACGGTGGAAGTGATAAAGTTTGCCCCAGGTAGGCAGCCAGGGAGGCGGATGGGGAGGGTTGGCCAGGAGTAGGGGGACTATATTTTTTCACCTTTTCATCTTTTTCGCTATGAAGCCGAGCCCGGCCGAGGAGGTCCCTTTGTAATTTTTATTTATGAGACTTCATTATTACTGGCTACCAATCTACCTCGCCTCGGGGACATGACTCTAAGGGAGTGGATTGGAATAGGCAACGAGGGAAACCTGATCTCGGCGCCAGGAAGCGGAAGCAACTTTTTCCATGCCAAGTAATGAGGGATGTTAAATAGCGTTGCCACGATTTGCTCCCGAGATAAATAGGACGGCTATTACGTCGAATCATCGTATAATAACCCGGCAGAATAGAGATTGTGTATGAATAGAGGACGGCATTCGCGGCGAACAGCCTTAGAAAAGTGGACTTTATTGACGACCTGGATATTTTTATATCGATTGGAGTATCCTGTCTATGAACCGGGAACCCCACCCACGAATCTCGGTCACAAAGGCTTGACCGAGTATTTCATTACGTCTTTACCAGCGATCAACTTTTTTTCCGATATTTACATGTGTGTTCTCATCCACTTCTTCGGGGTCCCGGATAAAACACTGCAAACACGAGGAACGATCTCCGAGGAGTTCGAACGGAATGCCAATACCGGGAAATCAATTAACTTTCACCCTTCCCAGTTTTTCCCAGACAACGCCGTTTCGGATGAACTCCGGGCACAAAAGATACAAGATTCATCGAACAGCCGGAAGCGTCTCGACTATCAGACATCCCGGCGTCGTCGTACCTATGTATAATATGTACTCTATAGATTCTCAGCTCCTTTCGATTATTTTTAGAAAGTCTCCTTGCTGGTACAAGACTTGTGACCATGAAAGATTTTATTTTTGGAATAATCGATTAATTAACTCGTTTATTGCGAATTATTTTTTAACGAGTGAAGTTCAAAAGGAATTGCATAGGACCTTTCTTGTACCTGACAACTAAAGCTACAACTTTTGTCTGAAACATTTTTCGCTACGAAGAAAAAGTTTTTACAATAAACAATTTTATTTATTTATTAATTAATTATCGATGATACCGAAAAATTTTTTATACAAAAGTTGTAGGCACTGACGTCCTCTACAAGAAAGGTTCTATGGATTTTTCTTCTAACTTCAGTATTTAACGAGTTAAGTATGATTAATCGGCATTCTATTGGTACTGGCAAAATCCGACCGCCCAATCATCGAAATAACAAACTTTTGACCAAAAATTTCGTTTTTCCTCAATTACTCCTAAACCGTAGGACCTACGGGAAAATTGCAAAAGAACCTTTTTGTAGCTGACAACTAGAGCTACAACTTTTGTTGGAAACATTTTTTCGTATCGTCCATAGTTAACGAGTATTTGACAAAAAACGATAAAATTGTTTATTGCAAATTACTCATTAATTATTGACGCTAGTGAAAAATGTTTCATACAAAACCTTTAGTTTTTGATAGTACCTACAACTTTCGTTTCAAACACTTTTCGCTAGCGATAACAGGTAACCAATTATTGGCAAAAAACGAAAATTTTGAAGAATCTGAAGGGGAACNTTAACGAGTATTTGACAAAAAACGATAAAATTGTTTATTGCAAATTACTCATTAATTATTGACGCTAGTGAAAAATGTTTCATACAAAACCTTTAGTTTTTGATAGTACCTACAACTTTCGTTTCAAACACTTTTCGCTAGCGATAACAGGTAACCAATTATTGGCAAAAAACGAAAATTTTGAAGAATCTGAAGGGGAACCCCCTTAGAAAAATCTCGGAAAATAGAAAAATATTTTTTCTCGGAATTTCGAAAAACGCTTCAAATAAAAGTTGTAGATATTACCATTTCCCGCAAAAAAGGTCATATAAAATTTTCTTCCATCTCCACTACTTGAAGAGCAATCAATTAATTATTTCGTCTATCGCCAATTATTCCTTAACCATTCGAAGGAAATTGCACGGGACTTCTTTCTCGCAATTCGGATTGCCGCTTTTGTTAGTCCCGAACTGACGTCTAGTGGCGANCCCCCTTAGAAAAATCTCGGAAAATAGAAAAATATTTTTTCTCGGAATTTCGAAAAACGCTTCAAATAAAAGTTGTAGATATTACCATTTCCCGCAAAAAAGGTCATATAAAATTTTCTTCCATCTCCACTACTTGAAGAGCAATCAATTAATTATTTCGTCTATCGCCAATTATTCCTTAACCATTCGAAGGAAATTGCACGGGACTTCTTTCTCGCAATTCGGATTGCCGCTTTTGTTAGTCCCGAACTGACGTCTAGTGGCGAGACACGCGGCACGGCAGATGTTGTGTTGCTACGTCGTTACGAAATGTCCGCGCTGATTAATCGCGTTAGACGAGGACCCTTCGCGTCCGTAACTGTCGGCTGCAATCGGTTCTACACGCTCGTTGTCGCGGACGCGATATTCCGGTCATTGTGCCGGCAATAAATTAAACGATTCTACACCCAACTCCCCGCCCCCATATCCCGCCGTCGAATATCCTTTTACAAGATAAAGGAAGCAGCTCGTCCATCACGTAAAGGCGGCNAATTCGAATTAAATTACAATGATCCTCGTTAATTTCGCGAGTGGTCTGACCAATTTCGACTCGTACTACTCGTTATCCGCTCCTCGTGGAAGCGGCNCCACTTTTACATCATCGAAACAATCGCCTGTTAACGAGGTTCATCCGGTTGAGGAATTAACAGATAGAACTAAAAAAAAAATTTGATAGTCTATAACAGTATATCAGGATACCTAAAAAAAATTTTTAAGGATNTAGCCGGCTAATTTCAGGCCGGCTCCACTCACACCAGAGTGCATCGAACGCGGAACTTCGCCGCGGTGCTACGTACGTACGTAGGTACGTACGTAGNGCACGCTCGCGGAATTTGATATTTATGCAAATCCGCGCGACGCGGGATATTGAATATTATTGGTCGGCGAGACGGTAAAAATATGCGTCACACTCTAATAATGCGAGGCAGCTATTGCGAAGTGCGTTAGCGCGCCGCGCGCCCGTCTATTGTTTAATTAAATAGAAATAATGTCCGCGCCATATACATATATTCGGAGCGGTGAATTTCCGCGCGGGAAACAATAGAGCAAGTTTCCTCGGCCAATTTTGTTGCTCGGCGAAAGAAAAATACTGAGTCGAAATGGGGTTCGATTTGCATTCGAAAAACAAGCTACGAAGTTAAACAGTGAGAAGCAGGGCTTCTTCCAAAACAAGTAGGAAGAGGTTCGAAGGCGCGGGAACTGCTCGGACCGCGGCGGGAGGGAACGAGTAACAACGGCGGGGATTCTTCGGCGGAAATTTGCCTAATACGCAGAAAGAAGGTGGAAAAGTGGTTATAGGTGAAGTGGCGTTCGCGGACAGATAGACGTACGGGCAGACAGACAGAAGGGAAGACCGGCGACGGACGGAGGGGNGATACCTAAAAAAAATTTTTAAGGATGTTCTACCGGTAACAGTTTTAAAATGACGAAAAATCTAAAATTTAGCGTATGAGTAGATTTTGGTTAAATAATGACTGTGATAAATTTTGGTGAACTTTCATGGGATGAGAGGAAAGTTCTGAAGATTTCAATTTAAATTGTTTTTCGCAAATATCTAAGTTCCTATTGGTCGGACGATATATATGCATAGGATCGAAATCACAGATTGATAAATTCTCGAGAACAATCATTCTTGGTATTTTTTTCTTGTGGGCAACGGTTTTCAAAATAACACGCGGTAAAAACTTGAAGTTTTTGGAAGAATGATGTACGCGGCTTGGTTTGGAATTTATTTATGTTAATTTTGTATGTCTCCTTATTTTCCTGTTTTTCGGGCCTATATATTTTTTGTTAGTTTTTCTAACAAATTCTTTTTTTTGTTATACTAGTGTCATAATGGACTCATGTCCGTTTAATAAAGAAATTGAAATTGAAATTGAAATTATTATTATTATTATTGGAGCTCCGGGACGCCGCGTCCGTGAAGTCCGCGGCCCCGTATTTAATGAAATATTATTTTACGACGCTTCTATGCATACGTGATTCGACCGAGTGGGATTAATTATTCGATTGAAAGCGCTGATCCAGTCGTAAAATTGCCACTTCCCATTTCCCCATAGGACTCGGCCTACAAACGTGTTTACGATTGTGCGACACTAAATAAATATGTATCGGCGAGAGCCAGCTGAGTTAATTCCTTCTTCCCCGATCGACGCCCGTCTCCGGCTTTATTACGGGATAACAGTCGGTTATTACACGGTCGGTGTACAGAATATCACGTGAAACACGGCGGCCGATTGTTGTTGTCCGACGGTAAACAGGAATTAATTTTCAATAAAATATACCCGACGGACGGAAGAACGCAAATTTTGCCGAATCAATAATCGCGTCCGCAACGGGCACTCTGATTTATGCTTGATAAATATTATCGGGCCGCTTTTACTACCGGCGCATAATGATGCGAGCACACCCGCCGTTACGAATATCTCACAGAATCATAATTATAAAATAAATATACCCGGAGTGAATTCGAATTAAATTACAATGATCCTCGTTAATTTCGCGAGTGGTCTGACTAATTTCGACTCGTACTACTCGTTATCCGCTCCTCGTGGAAGCGGCGCGCGATCGTTCGCGGGCCGAAGTTTTTCAAGGTGCCGCGCGGGGATTTGAAAAGTTTACGTAAAACCCTTTGTCGAGGGCTCGTTTTTCGAGAGAGCGAAAACCAGGTTACACAGCGGCAAGCGTCGCGGCGTCGATCCACTCGATCGAGCACAATGTAAAGCACACTGGACGATAATAATTTGGCGCGCTACCAAAGTTCGGGGATTCTGTTACCCGGGCCCGTACTGTCATCGCGGAAAAAATACGCTCGCCAAACATACGACCAGGTCGAACCGACTCTCGCCCCGCTGTTCACCGCAACCTCCGGCCCACGCTTTCGATCCCCAATTTTTTTTCGGGGGAACCTGAGCCGAATGGAGGTCAGGAGAATTCCTGGTGGTCGCAATTACATAATGTGTCTCGTATATCGAGAGATAGGGGAGCGATGATCTGGCAGAAGGAAGATCTTTCTAATCCTTGTAAGCGTGTGTAGCTACTGGGAGGGGGGAGACATCAGTTTATGGAAACGGGCTTTCGTTATCAGCTCGGCGGCGAGGAATTCCAGCCGCCGGGTTATCTCTGCACCGAGATTGCCGAAGGCTTCCCGAACTCTTGCATTTCCATATCGCCGCGAAGTGCGAGTGCATTACCCGGTCGAGATCGCGGGTAATAGACAGTAATGAAGATCGGTGGAGCGTTTATAACGGCACGGAAAAACTTCCAAACAAGTAGAAACCTATATACAGGCGATATTTCCAAAATAGAACTCGTGAACGTCATTTAAAATTAGGGATGTTCGATTCTCTTTAAAGAATCGATTTTTGAATCGTTTCGAAATCGAAACGATGAAAATCGATTCTGTTAAAAAATGGAAATCAAAGAATCGATTTTGCAAAAATCGAAACCGAAAGAATCGATGGTTTGAAAGTTTTTCTCTCTATTTCTTTTTCTTTCATAATTTCCTTATGCCAACTATTATTAATGTGCGATTTTGTAAATGTCAAATTCTTTAAATAAACAGAAAATTTGTATATTCCTGCGTTTAGCACAACGGACATAATGTACCTAAGTATACAAGCATCATTTTGACTTCAATTAATTCCCCAGAAGGTAAAAAATCGATTGTCGATTCTCACTTCAAAGAATCGATTCTGGGGAAAATCAAATATTGAAGAATCGATTCCAAAGATCGATTTTTCAACCAAAAGAATCGATTTTTTCAAGAATCGAATCGGAATCGAACATCCCTATTTAAAATGCAGAATGTTCGATTCTCGTTTCGATTATTCTAACAATTGTTTACGGACGATTTGTAAAATGGTTCGGCGATGGAATCGCGACGAAATTAAATCTTCTGTACCGCGCTGTGTGTTATAAACCGGTCATACGTGTATTATTTGATTTCATTGCGTATGGTATTTTTCATTTTTATTTCATACTGGTACCAGCTGCGGGGATTTAAACTGTTAAAAATCCGCGCGGCCGCCGCCGCGTGCACGTGTACCTTTTCACCGCAAACACATATGCGTCTAACATGCAAATAGCGGATCACAAATATCGAGCACGCCGTTTAATCTGGCAACGTCCGATACGGCATTAGCAGCAGGTTTTTCACCCGATATCCGCGTTCCTCGATATTTCAAGTCAAATTAGTCGGTCATCCCGGCGCCCGCGAAAGGCAGACGAATATTCGAATAAAAATGACGACGACGAGGCAGTGCGCGCGATTTCCCCGCTCGCGCGACACCGGTATTCATGGCAATGCATAAACTAAAGTTACCGGTGAAGAATGTGTCTAGCTCGCGCCGCAATATACGATTCCGCGAGGAACTTTTCCGCGGGACGGAAATGAAATCGTACCCTATTATGCGCATGATGAAACACTCTTTCATACCCGCAAGTATTTGCTCGTTTCCAATTACGCCGTTGTGAGGACCGGTTCGCGTATCAAAGGGACGCGGAAACGAAGCAAATTGTATGAAAACCATCGGGACGTCCGCGGACGTACCAGAAAATTTATCATACCGCCCCGCCCGATCAATTTCTATTAGAAACGTTCCATCCGGTTTGACGAACGCTTAATCGATGTCATAAATAGATTTGATTACAGGGCAGGTCTCTTTGATAAGGAATCTCGCAATTCTCCAATTATAGGAAATTCAGTCTTACTCGAAATTGATAACAAGAACACTTTAGATTATATTATTTTATCAACCGAGAGGAGAAGCGTTGAAAAGTGCGACGGAGGGATTTAGCGTGATTCGGTTTAGGTCCTCAAATGGATTGATTTCAAGTCTCGCAATTCTCCAATTATAGGAGATTCAGTCTTACTCGAAATTGATAACAAGAACACTTTAGATTATATTATTTTATCAACCGAGAGGAAAAGCGTTGAAAAGTGCGACGGAAGGATTTAGCGTGATTCGGTTTAGGTCCTCAAATGGGTTGATTTCAAGTCTCGCAATTCTCCAATTATAGACGATTCAATCTTATGCGAAACAAGATAACAAGAACACTTTAGATTATATTATTTTATGAACCGAGAGGAAAAGCGTTGAAAAGTGCGACGGAGGGATTTAGCGTGATTCGGTTTAGGTCCTCAGATGGGTTGATTTAAAGTCTGAGATAATATCGGTTAGGCTCGAAGGTGGAATTGGAGTTGGCGGGTATGCGGGAGTAGATTCCAACGAACCGTCGCGGCATGACGGCACGCCCGCTATGTCTAATCAGTGCCAACTCAATTTCCCACCGCGTCTATTGTCACTTGATTCCAGGCGCGTCTCGTTGGCCCCGATGCGCGTGTCGGCACCCGTTGTTAGCGATGGACCCGAAAACGCCTCGGATTGCTCCGGGCATACGCCCGAAATTCCATTGTACACGCGCCTCCTCCTCCTCTCGGTCCCGGACTCGCACTCGAGAAAAAAGTGAACTCGAAACTTCGCGGGAGGACTTATTTCCAGGAGCGCGCGTCCGCGTCCTCTCCTGGTAGTCGNCTGCGAATCAAATACTGCGGGGACTCTAATTACTGAAACATTACAAAAACTAAATAATGCATATTTTGATTGTTTGTAACATTAAAACGTATTATGTATTAATATTAATGAAAACAAATGGAATTTTAAAAGAANGGGGAGGGAATAACTTCTTTCGGGTATTCGTTCGATTCTCCGGGGGTGCTCGAAACTTTTCAACGGTTCTCCGGGGCTCGTTAAGCCTTTCGCGCTTCTTTTTAAATATTTTCGTATCCCGGGTTTAATGGATGTTTTAGAGTTCAATCGGGAACGGGTTAAATGTTTATTAGCGCCGGTTACGTTAAAGCGAATTCCCGCGGAGTGGCCCGGCACGACTCTTTGGGGTTCCGGGAATGTGCGAAGTTCGAAGTGAATGCGCGAACTTGACTCAAGTTCCGTATTCATTTAGACTCTTAAGTTGATGAAGTCGGGATGGCCGAGATTCTTGAACACGTGCTTCCAACTTGTTCGTGTATGCATTACGCGGCTACACCCGAACTTCCCGGTTACGTATTGAAACGCCAATTACTCGTTGAATCGATCCACTTTCGGATTCGTTCCGCTCGGAACGCGTAAGTATTTTCTGATAACCCGATAATTATTAAGCGACGACGCTCCTATCAGGTTTAGGGACCGATATACAATTCCCAAACGCAGCTCCGAGGAGGTTTTACAGATTTTTTAACGACGTATTTTACATCCCGCGATGCATTATTCAACGGGCCGCCTCGCGCCCGAGTAGTACGAGTCGACGGATGGAGCGACGCGTACGTTGCGGCCGACGAATTGATAAACACGGCCTGGGGGGACAGGTGGATCATAATTTTAAATGAACGAGAGGGCAAGATTAAGGTCAAGGATCGACGACGGTCCTCGGTGCCGGAAATCCGATACCAGCGGGAGAAACGAGATTACCGAAATAACTTCTGCGTTCTCTTGACCCTCGTCGGCTCTCGGACATTCAATCTAAGATACTGTTCAGGATAAGAGTAATATCTTATCGATAAGCTCAATATCCGTGAAGGATAAAGGAGAGGCCGGTCGCTCGGAAGAATTACAAAACTAAGTGCTTACAGAGAGAGAGAGAGAGAGAGAGAGAGAGAGGGACGTTCGCGAGGCTTCAGATAAAAAT
>SMSR01016160.1:61499-80701 GCA_019453355.1 Ceratina japonica | reverse complement strand
GGTTATCTACTGCTGAAAAATGCACATTCCGTTTGTTGCGTTTTAATATTTCTCGATTCATAGTCATCCAATCTACCTAAATTAANACGCCGGTCGGCGTTGTTCAACGGCCGGGCTAGGTGTGCCTAACATCCAGGTGTTTTCCTGCATGGTCGGAAGCGGCCGGCTTTAAATCAGCTCGATTATCGCCTACAGAGAATATGCTAGGCCTTGGACTCCCTCCGGGGGTACGTCCAGCCATTAGGGTGCCAGGAAGTCGACCATTACGCTATCGTGCCGTTCGGAAAGAAAGAACTCTCACAGACCGGAGAATCGCCGCGCGACTCTCTTACCTACATATACATATATATATATACGTGGTGTATACATGTAGCTAGCAGAAAACCATTAGTTAGCGTTCGTACAATAGTCTTCTGTCCCGGAGGAATTTATGGCGGTCGCGTTATTCCGCGAAAGGTCACTGGGTTAACCCAACGTTAAGCTTTCCGCTTCCACTTAAGTGATACGTCGCGCGACGTCGTGCTCGTCGAGACTTCCAAAAAGGCTGACGAGTTGAGTGCCGCGTCAGACGTCTCCGAGATTACAGAAAGTTCCCCTGTCCTCTCTCTCTCTCTCTCTCTCTCTCTCTCTCTCTCTCTCTCTCTCTCTTCGCTACACTTTCCGTCCGTATCCGGCGAGACTCTCTCGCGAGCATCCGACGGATTCACGTCCGATTATTTGAGAAGAACCGATGCCCGCCGGTAATTGCAGCTAGATCCGATAAACACGGCTCGGCTCGGCGATTATTCGCTGATGAAAGAACGCGGGGCTTAAGAGCCGGCCATAATTACAGTCGCGCGCTGTCAACGAGAATACGTTTCCCCGGAGAATCGTCTCGAGGCTGCTCGATCGATCGATCGTCTATTAGTGTTTGTCGATCCAGATTTCTGCGGCGAGTCCGACGACACGAAATAACTCCGATTAAAAAGAGTCCCGCGTCCGGTTACAGCTCGACAGCTCCGTTCTCTCTGAAGCCTCAGGAATTATTTACCAATAACATATATATATATATACAGGGTGGATGGCTACATTTTGCCATTTACATTTACGTCATTATTTTTACGTATAGCAAACAATGTTTCAGATGAAGTTGAATGGTTCAGTGGGGCTCACACGATACCAAGAATATTTTTGTGTTTATATCATTTTTTTTAGAGACATGAAGGTCACCATAATTTTTTAAAATGGAACCACCATTTTTTAAACACCTAGAATGATAGTCCCTTTATTATATGTGTATATATGGAATATAATTTTCTATCAGTCCCGTCTGTCGTGTTTTATTTGAGACACTTTTGGAATTCAATTCCGGCGCAGCGCAATTTGCCGTCGTTCGTGTAATGAGTTAATAAGAAGTCTTAGCGGGCTAAGTACGTGAGCACGCGTAATCCTCCCGGCTGCAGTACATAATTAGACACAGTTCGAAGTTATTCAGGCCGTGGATTAGTTGTTGCCGTCAACTTTAAATGAATCCTCCGCGTCCGATGTCTAATTTATTTCCCGTCGCCTATCGCGCGCGCGGCTCCGGCGCAGATCCAACGGAACTAATTAAAAAGGGAATAGGGAAGATTTACGAGTTGCAAAGTCGCCGGATCTCGTTTGAGGATCTGCAAAAATGTTTAACAGCTTCCCCTCCGCACACTTGAACGAAACTTTTTGTGCCGGCAGCCGGCCAGAGAGTGTGTACGTTGCGCCGGCAGAGAATCCGTGCATACGAGAAGCGTTTAACTGCGCTCAGTTAATTGCAGCTCTCGGGCGGATTTTTCCGACGAAGGAAGAAGCAATCCTGGTTTTTCTTCAGCGCGCCGAGCTCGAATTTTGGGAAACACGGAATTACGAGTTTGTACACCGGGTTTTACGAGTTCCGGGCGCGTCCATCGGCGCCGCGGCGCCCGAAAATCCCTTCGACGGTTCCGCGACGTCGCGCGGGGGGTGTCACCTACGAAAAGGGTGTCGTCGTCGTCGTCGTCCTGTTTTATTTCTCGCGCCGGTGTAAACCCCGCGGAAGCTAACATTTTTCGAGCACCGCTGCCTCCCTTTGCCGTGCAACTGCGGCGTAAAAGCACACCCACGGCTCTGCGAATTAGACTACGAGATTCCCTGTCGCGAGTAAAACATTTCGTCCGTGAAAAATGTTGAAATCTTTAATGCACTCACCCGGGATCCTCGCATTCTCCCTTTTTATCGCCTAGCTTTTGTCAGCTATGCGTCAATTTTACTATATAAGTTTCTAAGGATTTGTAAGATGGTAAATATTTCGGAAAGACTCAATAGTATATAAGTTATTTATAGAGTGTTTATTTACGAAGAGTATTTATCCGGGATCTAAGAAAAAGAGGAAGTGCTATCACTATCAAAATAATTTGGGAATTAATGGTTAGAGTCGGATCCACATCTATTAAGATATTTCTCTTTTTTAAGGCAAAATCCAAAAAAGATCCATTTAGATATTTAAAAGTGTAAGCATACGCGTGTTAAAAGAGGTGTTTAACAGACGTCAACTGAAATTATTGGAAAATTCATATTCTCGTGAACTACTCGACTTTGAACTGTTTTAAAGTAATTATAAATTTCATTGTTGCTATTTATTTTGTTTAAATTATTATTATCAAATAACAAAATAATTCGAGAATTTCTTTTATTTCGTATAATACGATTAAAAAATTCATAATTAATGATTTTAATAAAAATCCGCAGTATTTGGGGCATCTGCAGTAATTGGCACACTTACCCTACATATTTTATTTTTTTTTTATTTTATTTATTTATTTATTATACGGGTTAGAAAACCCTTTAAGGTACATATGCCGTATGGCGGCTGACCAGCGAAGTCAAGTAAATTACTTATGGTTGTTTTACCATTTTCTGTACGATCGACCAGTCGTTCGTCACCTTTTCGGATCGCAGAAGGTAAAAGTGTCGTTCTTTCACCGGTTATTAGCATTTTCCTTGGAAAGCGGCGGTGCAGCGCCGATACACCGTGGAAACGACCTGTGTAATTTTCAGGTAACTTAGTGGAAAGCGCTGTCGACGAGCGACACCGATGATTTATACGCGTTTAGCGACCAATGACGCGAAAAGATTACACGGTCGGGCGAGCGCGCGCGAGCCTCGCCGTGCCGCGCTCTCACGATTAGCAAACGTACGCGCCGGCCACTTGCATACGCAGCGCAATTTTCCCTCTTGCCTAATGGCCCATAACCTTTGATTGGACCGTGTTTACGTAGCCGTTTTAAACGACCGACCCCTCTCTTCTGCTCCCGCGCCGTTTTTACCGCCGCTAACGAGCTGCCTCGATGATCTCGAGAGAAAAATAACCCGTGGCCAACGATAATTCATGCCGGCTGGTAAATCGCCCGAAGCCTCGCGCGAGTACACGTATCCTCCTTTTAACCGGCGATAAAAACCGGACGGCCGGCCGGCGTGTGCGTAAAATTGAATTTTCATGCGATTCTGCGCGCAACGGCCCCGAGTTTTTCCCCGGCGAACGAGGGAAACGAAGTTGCCGTCGCGGAAACTTTCCCGAAAGGAAGTCCCGGCCGTGGAGTCGTCACAGAACGAAGACCCTTACGGGGATAAATAGAGACGTCATTTTCCCTTAGCATTTTCCGAAACTTTCCTATTACCCTTTGAAACTCGATGACGGACACTACCTTCGGGGTCCAGCTACTTTCTTCGAGCATTTCCCTGGGATTAGGGTTTATACCGTTTATTCATTTGTTAACCGACGGCTAGACGGAAATTCGACGGTGAATTTCCGACGATCTCTCGTTCCGTTTTCTTGAAATAAAAATATTTTCAATTCCTATGAAACTGTGGCCCGTTCTTGGAAGCCGGGACGTACGAATGGAGCGAAGAGGACACTGTATATGTACATACTGTATGTATAGAGCCGCGCGGAATCGCGAGCTGAATAGGGAAGTTTGCGGGTAGTCCCTCTTTGTTCTTATTTGCACCTCCGAGTTCCGAGTTAATAAACTATTTGTAAACAGCTTACACGTACATCGCGCTGAGACGGTAACACTCGCTCCGGGCATGAATAATTCTTTTGTACTTTTATCTGTGCCCCGTATATAAACCGTGCGAAACGAAACCGGGTCTGTCTCTCTTTCTCTCTCTTTTCTCTCTGCGGGCGTAAATTAAAATTCATTAGGATACCCACTATTTATGAAATCCATTTGCTTCCAAATACCAAATCCACTGTATTAACCTCGTGTACGTGCGCCAATTTTCTTCGTATTAACGACGCGCGCGCTCGGATTTGTTCGTTAAGGAGGTTCATCTGGTACATAGCAAGTCAAATGCAAGTTATAGAAAAGGGGAGCTCGCTTGACTAGAGTACATGTTAATAATGGAGGTTATCTACTGCTGAAAAATGCACATTCCNTGCGAAACGTTGTTGCACACCGAACTCGCGGGATCGTTGATTAATTGTTCGCGCATGAACTTTCGGAGGTAAGGCGCGCGGAGGAATGAAATATTGCGAGGAGCGCGCGGACCTAATGCGAAATACCCATCGGCGGAGGTGATGCTTGTTTTACGGGATCGATAGCCGCGCGCGCGTTCCTTTCCTCCCCTTCGCCGCTGCCTCCGTCGACGTCGTCGTCGTCGTCGTAGTTGTATCGTTCCCGTTGTCAGAACTCTCGCTCGGTAATTACGATCGATTTTACGGCCAGCCGGCGGCCGCCGCCGTTTCACTCTCCCGGCCCGAGGAACTTTCCTCGTAAAAGTGGCTAGTTTATAAAACTCACGCTCGTCACGGCGAGGATAACGCCAGTCATCATTCAATTCCGCGAGAAGAGCGTAAACAAGCTGCGAGAGATCTTAAACGGCTCCGAGCGTCGTTCGTCTATCTGTACAATGGATTCAATGGAATATATACGGAGGGCGGCGGTATCCGATCCGATCGAGGGGAGTCTGTCACAGAACTGGCTATTTTCGAGTTATTCGTACACTTCGCATGATAGACGTATGTACGTCACCGGATAAAATCTTGATGGGTCCTGCGCCGGGTCAAAAATCGATCGCAGTTTATTCGAACGGTCTCGCGTCACCGCGTCCAAAATTCCACATGCTAGAGTTGATCAAATCCGATTTTTATCGAAATTTAATACTTGCCGTTCGGTCCGCTGGTGCCGCGCGCCGAGTATAACGAGCAGATATAATTTCAAGACACTTCGTTACGACCCTCGGGCCGACCCTCTTTTCGAGGGACAAGGGTTTCCTTGCGAATTAACGCGAGCTTCCTCGCCCTTTTTCTCGTGCCCCCTCCGCTGCTCGAGCACCGCCGGAATTGGCTTCGTTATGTCGACGAGGTTTCAATTCCCAATATGGCGCGGGCCAATTTGTACCTGTCGCTACCCACTTCACCCGAGCCGATTCTATATGTCTCCTAATGATTGCATCCGGCTAGGCCGGCCGGCTACGACTCGGAGGACCGTGAACCACGCCGTTACTCGTTACCAGATTAGGAACCGACCGAATCCACGCGTGCACCTGAATATAGAACGACGCGTGTGCGCGAGTAACACGCACGAATCTTCAGTTTCGCTGCGTCGCGGCGTCGCACAGTGCGGAATTTTGGGGCAAAAATCAGTCCCNTTCAAGACACTTCGTTACGACCCTCGGGCCGACCCTCTTTTCGAGGGACAAGGGTTTCCTTGCGAATTAACGCGAGCTTCCTCGCCCTTTTTCTCGTGCCCCCTCCGCTGCTCGAGCACCGCCGGAATTGGCTTCGTTATGTCGACGAGGTTTCAATTCCCAATATGGCGCGGGCCAATTTGTACCTGTCGCTACCCACTTCACCCGAGCCGATTCTATATGTCTCCTAATGATTGCATCCGGCTAGGCCGGCCGGCTACGACTCGGAGGACCGTGAACCACGCCGTTACTCGTTACCAGATTAGGAACCGACCGAATCCACGCGTGCACCTGAATATAGAACGACGCGTATGCGCAAGTAACGCGCACGAATTTTCAGTTTCGCTGCGTCGCGGCGTCGCACAGTGCGGAATTTTAAAGCAAAAATCAGTCCTTCAGTATATTGCTATGAAAGAACATAGTAAGAGATATTTCAGAAAGATCCCGAGCATCCGGCGCGTTTTGTTATACATTAATTCTGAATTAGAAAGCGAATAATAAGATTATGTATAGTTATGTTTTTATAAGTTTGTTAATATTATATTATTATGTTTTAAATTAATTTATATTATGTTGTTGATTGCAAAAATATGTAAAATAAACTTGTTTTTTAGAAAAAATCCGTTTATTTTGTTAAACATTTGTTAATTAGAATTATTTTTAAATTGTTATTTTCTAATATATAGCAAATTATTGACGTTTACAACAAAATCTTGATTTTTGTCCAAAATTTTGCGTTTGGTCCGCACTGTGCATCGTCTCGTCGATATTCACCGAGGGATTCGTGACATCCGATCGCGAATCCCCCGCGCCTGTCTTTCATTTATTCAATCCCGACGTCACCGAGAAAATCGGCACGGTTAATGCGCGATTACGCGCCGAGTAACGCGAATATTTGTTTGCAATCGCGCAGTCTATTTTCCCGGTCTCTGTTTCGACGGAAATATTTGCGAGCCCCCGGACTGTGAAATTTCAGCTGTTGCATTTTCAAATGCTTGCAGAGCGAAACGGTGCCGAACCTGAGCCAATACGAAACTAAAAACGCCCCGCGGAGAGAGTCAAAAAGAGGAGTAAATTGGAAAAACACTTAACGCGTTCGTTGCGCAACCTGTTAATACGCCAGTGTGCACTTTTTCCCAGTGTTTTCATATCAAACTTGTTGACGGCCGGCGTTAACGCCGAGAAACTGACCCGGTATTCGATGATAGCGTGCGCGACGGCTAATTGTCAAGGGCCTCGACAAAGAACGATGGCCGTAACTCTCGACGCTCGTCTATCCGCCGCGGCGATCAATCGGATAGGCACAGTTCATTTGCGGGGGTGGCCGATAAAATCAGTGCGCAGTGCGCCACGCCATCGCCGGGTACTTAACCGCGGCGACGAGTTAAGCATCAGCGCGCAACTTTCTGATTTATTTACTTAAGGCGAAAGTTCGGCCGGCTCGAAGACCGTTTTACGGCACGTAAGCGAGCGCCGAAGTTGCTGGAAAACGGGAACGTTGAAACGCGCCTCGGCCATCGCCGGCCCGTATGGATTTCCGAGCCGCTTAACGCATCAGCGGCGAAAATGAAACCGGCCCTGTTATTATGGCAATAAACGCGCCGGTTTTCATTAATAATTCATGCCAGTCAAATGCGAACGGTCGTTTCGCCCCCACTCCCGGATCTGATACCTAGGAAAAATCTTCGTATGAATTTCTGATGCGAGCGACCTTCGTACGAAACCTGCAGGAGACATCGTCTAATTCTGAAGCGCACTTGAATCCGACGCGTCGTCGGGTAAATAAAAAAAAAAAAAGTGGGTCTTGGAAAAAATGAAACGTTGGAGCGCGTTCGATCGTGAAAAACGCGAAGAGGAGGCAGGGTTGACGAGGAGCGTTGTAATGCGTTGTTGAACCGGCGGAATTTCCCTCGCGATCCGTGAGACGTTTTGATAAATGGCCGTTCGCGCAATAATTGTTCGCGGGAAATATACGACTGGGTAAACTGGGAGGATGAAAAGTGAGCAGGAAAAGGGAAACAGGAGATTCTCTTTCAAATGACCAGTTTATGAGACAGGCGTTACTTTTTTCCGCCGGCTAATGCGGCCCGTCATAGCCGCCGTTTAACATCGACGTCTCCCCGCCCCGCCGTCCGCCGGTAGAACTGGAAAATTATTCGATCGGATTATCCCCGAGGGGAGCGACGGACATCCCGGCCGTTAAATCTCTTTATACGTGTTATTAGAATATTTCATTATTCCCCGCGTTGATCCTCGGCTGGCGACAAACGCGCGGCGGGGGAGGATGGGAATCCGCGTCGTAAACGGCGAGCATACAAGACGTATGACACTTCTCGGTGCCGTCTTATACGGTCCCGGGGATCGTTCGACATTTTTTACCGGTCGCCTCTCACTCGGCTCAGATATAAAAATTCAATTGCCTCTGGAGGAGGAAGAAGAATACGCCGCCGCTCGCTGCTGCTGCTGCCTCACCTATCCTCCCGGTCTCGGGCGAGAGTTGGCCGATTTCCAACCCGTGGAGACGGAATACGTACTCAGCACGCTGCGGATTCAGGTTTTCCGCTCCTCTATTTTTTCCGCGACCGTACCCCCGATTCTCCCCGACGTATTCGTTACACCGCGCATCCTATTTGCAGTGAAACGGCGCGGCGCCTAGCGAGCTTCGCCATTACGACAGAACGCAAACCCCGCCGTCGATTTTTTTATTTCGTCGTTTGGAAAAAATTCCGATTATTAACAGAGCCGATTATCGACGGACAAATTGACCGTAGCCGCGCGCGCAGATCTCTGGAATCCGATATTTGAACGGCGTCAATAAAAAATGAGAACAGTTTAAAAAAAAAAAAAAAAAGAGGAAGATAAAATAGGATTTCGGTGATTTTATCGGGTTAGATAGAATCAAGATGGTATTCACGATTTCAAGCCTGTCATCGTTTTAGCCCCGGGACCGCGAACCTCGGTTCCCTCCCGCGAATAAAAGGTCTGTTACGTGAGTGGAAAGTATTCGATCGTGAAACGTCTACAATCCACGGGGTAAAGATCCTCCCCCGGCGGCGACGACGTCTCTCCGAAGAACAAACCGACCTGCCATGCCACGACGGAGACAGTCATATTCGACTCGGAATAAGACTCGAATTTAATTGGCAGCGTTGGTTAAGACGTCGCGGCCCGAAGAGGAGGGATTAATTATCCCGAATGAGAATTTAATTATGTATGTGCGCCGCGGTTGAACCTCGAGTTCCCGCATGAAAAATATTCGTTAGCGTTAATTCCGAGAGGCGGTGACGGCGTTACTTCGAGTAGGTCGCAAGTTCGGCTCGGAATTAAATTCAGGTATGTAATTCCGAGCGAGCGCGAGCGCGCGGGTCCCGAGTTCCTTGGAAGCGCGGTCTTAATTCATTTTGTTTATCGCCTCGCCTCGAGTTCGTCAAGTTTTCGCTTAATCTCTTAACACTCGTACAGTAAGTTAGTTAATCGCGAGAGGAACTCGGCGACGGCGGACGAAACGTTTTCATACAGCCTGTTAACGACTATAAACAGTGCTCGCTGTTCGCTCGCGAGTTCGACGGCTTAATTCGTAGAAGAGCCCGACGTAGTTAACGGCGTAACGATCGCCGACCGTTTTAACTGGCTCGTTGTTCGGAACTGTAAGATTAATGTCTTCCACTGTTTCCGCGCGAATTCGTTCGTCCGCTCGGCGTAAGTGAAAACTGATCGGTCGGTTTTATTTAAAACCCATTACTACGAGCCTCCATCCAGCTTGTACAGGCTGTCCCAAAATGTTAACCTCGAAGTCAGTGTCATTTCAAACTTTGACTATATATACCTGGACTGCCAGTTGCTTTGACTATATATACCTGAACTGCCAGTTGCAAGGCTGCCCATGTTAAAAACGCGATGCCAACACTGTACAGTATGAGACACTTAAGCTCCGCCTTCAATACCTACACGTGACCAAAGAGCGGCAATTCTAAAGCACTGAATATAAATGATGTACAATAGACAGTATAGCTAAGCCCTTAGAAATTTCAAATTTTTCTCTTCCCGTTCTTTTTTACACTGTGGATCTAGTATATTTGTTAATTAAACTTTCTTTTACGTATTCAAAATGAAGGATATTTCAGAACGTAAAAGGATGAAAGAGGATTTTTTCATCAAATGAAATATATGGCGATACCAGTAGACATGTTGGCTCTCGTTTTCCTAGCGGACCAGCAATCCAGGTATATATAGTCAAAGATTCCAAAGGCTAATGTTCAGAAGCATCTCTCTTCGATTCTATCCCTATTCCTGAAACACCCTGTACGTTATTTCGATACTGACAATTCTGAAATAGAGGTACAAATCTCTTTCTTGATTATATATATATATCCAGGTATATATAGTCAAAGATTCCAAAGGCTAATGTTCAGAAGCATCTCTATTCGATTCTATCCCTATTCCTGCAACACCCTGTACGTTATTTCGATACTGACAATTCTGAAATAGAGGTACAAACCTCTTTCTTGATTATATATATATATGTAAAAGTACATTTGATCGTGGGAAATAATCGGGCTTTGTTGTACGCGTCCGGGTCAGGGTTTATTTGTACATCTGATACGATCTATCGCGGTGGATATCGAACGTGAGCAGAGGGGCAACAGCGTTGTCAGGACGCGAGGCACTCGATACACAAACTGGGCGAAAGGGAACAGTGGGAGAGGGTGCAAGTAGAAGGGTAATCGCGAAATGGTTGGAGAGTCGGAATGAAATGAAATGGAGGCTGTGTTTAAGAGCAAACTGAATCAATAGCTCTACCCTGCGACCCGTCGGCCAAATGTAGGTCATACCGTGATCCCTTTTTCCCTCTCTGAGCGCGGCTCGCCTCCCCCGCCTGCCGCCGGTTCCCTCTCATCGTACGGTGTTCGTTTCCCGAATGAGGAGATGCGCGGTATATTATTGCATCGGCGCCCAGCCGGGCACATGTACAATTTTTCATAAATAAATTCCACGGATGTTCGGGAGCCTCGGCCCCGGCGCGCGGTTATGCGCGCCCGCCCGGATCGCACGTTCGACGCGCGGCGATACTTTCCTTCGTGTATTATGAATTTCCGTTCGTCCTCCCTTCGGAGAACAGAAAAACCCGTGAATGGAGATCGACCAATTTCCCGAATGTGTTTCCCGCGGAGCTCCTTGTAATTGGGAACGGGACGGGATCCGCGCTCGTATGTACGTCCCGATTTAATATCGACGCGCGGGAACGCGAACGATACTTTCGAAAACAAACTCGGGGGACTAAATGTAACTAGTCGGGCGCGATAACAGTGGAATTAACGCGTTATATACCGGCGGCCGGCCGGGGACCGGTGTAACGGAAGCAATCGCGTGGCGTACGGTAAATTCGTCCGTCATTGGGCCGGAAAACGAGCCGGAAACGGAGCGGTCGAAAAATAATTGCCGTTAATGGCGACAATGAATGGTATTGTGTCGAATAACAAAGAGCAGAAACGGCGCGGCGGTTGTCGCGCCCGGCCAAAGTTTTTCCAACGAAACGAGAGACGGGCGGCCGCGGCACGGCCAAATTAGCAGTTAACAAATTAACAGGGCCGGAGAGGCGCGGACGTGTACATCGGACGGACGAAACGGGGAAAATTGCCTCGGTCCATGGCTACCTACCGATTGAAATACGCCGGCGGTGGCAAATCTATCGATTATTCGCCCGATTGCGGCCCCCCGGCGCTGCGCGTTTGCTGATTCATTATAATTGCAGCGTCGAAACGGTCACCTAGGACCGCCGCCGCTCGCCGTCCCACCTGTCAAACACCGATTTCGCATTCCGCGCGATCTTACCGAAAAACGTTTACACACACACGCTCCTCGCAGTGCACGATTTCTACAAAGCGTTCGGTCGGAAGTGCGAACAGCGTTTTTCTCTCGTTTTTAATTATCGCCGTTTATCCGAGGCATTGAACCGCGCGAACCGGGTCGGCGAACGGTTATGAATAATATACGCGATTTTTGCGGTCGCGCGACCGAGCGATTTTAACGCAACGCTGACCCACATCGATGTCCGATTAAACACGACGGCGGCGGCGCGGGGTGCGTCGTCGAATTTATTATGGATACACCAGAGCCGTCGAGCGCGCACCGCGCTGTGTTTTACCTTGGCGAACATTTACACTGGAATATTGACATCATTATCGCGGATTCATCATTGTCGCCGCGCGAGATCTCGCGAATGTAAATTTAAGATACTCCCGCGCGCATCGGGTATTGTTTTCGCAGAGGCGCCGAGCGTTCGAGAGGAGAGNGAATATTGACATCATTATCGCGGATTCATCATTGTCGCCGCGCGAGATCTCGCAAATGTAAATTTAAGATACTCCCGCGCGCATCGGGTATTGTTTTCGCAGAGGCGCGTTCGAGAGGAGAGAAAAAAAAAAAGAGCGCAGCGCTAATTGGAGCTGTGCAAATATGAGCGCGGTTCAACGCGGCTATCAATCCCGCTCGCGAATTTGATCCGGGACAATGACGCGGAATAATGAACTTAGCAGCGGGCCGATCCCCGCGTTGCTTTTTCAAGAAACATTGTCAACGCGCGAACGAACGGGGCCGCGCGCGCCCGTTGCGCGAATTCGAGGAATCTCGCCAGGAAATGCGTTTGACCGGCGTCGACGATTGTTAAAAAAAAAAAGAAAGAAAGGAAAATTGCAATCTGGGAATTCTTTCGATTGTTTGTATACCGCGCGGATCGTTCGAATACCTCCGCTCCGTAAAGGGGACATAGCCGTTTTCCACGAGCGCGCAAAACAATCTGCCGCATAATTAGAAGTTTCAAAATTATGAGGTTTTCTAATTAGGCTGGCGGCGTCGGCGCGGGGGAGGGACGGGGGCTTTCCGAAACTCCATGATCCTGCGGTCCCGACGAAACGCGAACTATAATCGATCCGAAATCCCCGAGTCGAACTAACCAAACACGGGGGGTACCTGGGATTTGTTCAAATTACGATACATTGTCCCGGCGTTTCCCGGGGCGAATGTTCCAAGTTTGTTCGAATCCGGAGCGAGAATCCGGCTCCTAACGGGCCGTTCCGTCGTCGTCGTCGTCGTCTCCGTCTGCCGCGCACGGCGACGGTTCCCCGGGTGCATCGACACTTCATTAGCCGCATCAACACCGTAACACGGTAACGTTTCTCCCGTAATTTGTTAATAAGGCGCGACGTTAAAGCGACGCGGCTGCGACGATGCGTTCGATCGTCAGACCGAGGTCTCGCGGTGCCGCGGGTAATTAGCGGATCCAACGGAAATTGCGTCGTCGACACTCGAGCCGGATATCTATACGACCATTAGCGCGGCTGTAATAATAATATCGCTGACGATTACCCGTAAGACGATCGCGACAGCTGGTTCACTCGTTCATCCCCCGATAGGACCGACAACGACGACGACGACAATTACGAATGTTGTCTCGAGTCAATCCCGTCGTTAGCGATTTAACGATGTAATGCAGTCGCGAGAGCGGCCGGTTCTTATCTGCTCTTTTTGTTTCCGCTCGTTTCTATTGCCAGAGGAGGAGGAGGAGGAGGAGGAGGTGGAGGCGGCGGCTGTGCATCGCCGAGGCATTGTTACCGCGCTCTCCTTTTATCTAGCTCTCCTGTTATTCGGTCGCGCGTCGCCCCGCTTCCCACCTTTTGTCTTTATCCACTCGCGATAACGACGTTCCGTCGGTATCAAATTGATCAGGTGAGACGCGCTTTAACGATGCGACCCGCGTGCGCGCGGGCGTGGCCGGGCCCCGGCGCTCGTCGATCGACCTTCNGCGAGAGCGGCCGGTTCTTATCTGCTCTTTTTGTTTCCGCTCGTTTCTATTGCCAGAGGAGGAGGAGGAGGAGGAGGAGGTGGAGGCGGCGGCTGTGCATCGCCGAGGCATTGTTACCGCGCTCTCCTTTTATCTAGCTCTCCTGTTATTCGGTCGCGCGTCGCCCCGCTTCCCACCTTTTGTCTTTATCCACTCGCGATAACGACGTTCCGTCGGTATCAAATTGATCAGGTGAGACGCGCTTTAACGATGCGACCCGCGTGCGCGCGGGCGTGGCCGGGCCCCGGCGCTCGTCGATCGACCTTCTTCCGTGCCGATTGATCGCGGAATAATTACTATGCTAAGGCTCTCTCTCCCCCTATCCTCGCACATCGTCGGTCGCCGCGCCGCCGGTTCAACGTATCGGTATCTCGCATTTTATACCGCCTATAAATACTGCGGTGCAGTATCGCGTGAAACGGGCCTGGCGCACGTATACGGCGAACTATTTCAAATTACTACCCCGAGCCGCATTGTTCCGACTCTGTTCGCTTCCAAGAAACGAAAACAATAGAATAGATAAACGACAGCAGGCTTTATTCCAATACGTAGTCTATATGTACAGATGCGAACGGTTCTTCATTTCTGATCGACGACCTTTAGCCACGTCAGAAACGATACACTTCTCTCCGTGACTCGATAACAGAATTGGGACTTGGGCCGCCTGACTCTTCTAACACTCGTAAATCTTCGCCAATTATTTTTAACCCCTTGCCGTACTTTAACGAGTCTGACTCGTGATTACAATTTTGTACTAGATATAATTTTATTAATAACTAGATTTGATTAGACTTCAAATGTCTACTTTAGAAAATAGGCGGATAATAGCTGATGCGCTTTTCTTGTTTAAACTGCTAGGGGGCTACATCGATTGTCGGCCCCTTCTTAAACTGGTCAATTTCAATGCTGGCCCGAGACACATGAGAAACAACAAACTGTTTAAAATTGATTTCTTTCGTACAAATCTGAGATTCACTGATCCTATCACCAGAATTTGCTCACTAATGAACGATCTTGCTCCTTACGTGGACATTTACACTGGTTCACCCCATCAATTTAAAAGGAAACTTTTACACTGGCTCAGGGATTAGCCAGTCTCTGTACTTTGATTTGTACATTATCTATATTTTTATTTTTACATTTATTTTCATTGTTTTTTTATCTTATTTTATTTCATTCTTTTGTTTTTTATGTTCATTGTTATAATTATACGTTTTTGCTTTGTGTTTATTTATTGCGTGAACTTTTATTTGGATGTAAAAGATATTATTCTGTTTTGTGTTTTTTCTGAGCGATATACATATGTAATATATTACATGGTGATTGTCAACTAGCCTTCTTTCTCGCATTATGTACTTTGGGTATTATTGCCCGTATTTTATTATGAATAAATGAATAAATGAACAAATGAATATAAATATCATGAGTCGAGCTCGTGATCAAAATTTTATAGCAAACGTGGGTATCACAAATCAGACTCGTGGATGTAATCCCATGTCTACCCAGAATGTGCAAAGACAAAAGTCGAAGTTTCCCGAACTAAATGGTACGGGATAGGGTTAACATTATACCTTGTCGAGGCGCTATAGGAATGCCCACAGATTCTGTCATCGGATCGCGTTCTAAACAGGTACGGATTATTATCATCGGGCCCATCGCGGACGGATCAGTAGCCCTCGTAGTCGCGTTCGTCTTGTTGCGCTGGCTGATGATCGTGAACCCGCAGCTGGTGGCCTTGACCGGCGTAGACGTCGCCGTCGTGGTCGTTCTTGCCGGAAGTGTGCACCACGGCATGAAATCCGTCCTTGTCGGCGCGGTAGCTGACCACACGAACGCTGCCACCTGGCTCTTTCACGCTGTACTGGCCGGACACGGTGCTTCCTGCGGAAAGGAAACGCTCGTGGACAAACGGAAGCCGCGAAACCAATTCCTGAACTCGTAACGAGACGTAATTGGATGCCGGAGAAATTCCGGCCGAAGTGGCTATTAGCATAACAGAACCTCGCGGGGAGAGAGAGAGAGAGAGAGTGAGAGAGATCGAGGGGACCGATGGCTCCGTCCTCCTTACTTATTTAACCGGTCCCCGCTCTCCCGCATATTCATGATACGCGTCCGACCGAATTTCTCTCCGGACGAAATTCGCACGCGGTGTCCTCCTCAAAGGATGTTGACCGTGCGGAAAACTCGCGGCAAACGTTGAATTTTGATCACTCCTTAGAGAGCTAACGAGAATTCATTTACTCGGCGCACACCCTCACCGTCTCGGATTTCTTTCTGACTGTGGAAGTCCCCCGTCTCGTGGTCCTCGACGCCGTACGAGAACTGGTACTTCGGCTGGGCGACGTAGTCGACCGCGTAGCCCGGCTGCCCGTGAAAATGATTCGGATCGTCCTCGTGCGCCACTTTCACCTCGTACACGGGCCCCTCGACCGGTCCGTGAAACTGCAGGTACGAGCTGGCCAGGGAAGACCCGTGCTGCTGCAGCGGATCCCGTTCCCCGTGATAACCCTCGCCCGGGGATATCAAGCCGGCGCCGCACCGACGCCCGAGGGCCACCAGCGCGATGCCCAAAACGATACCGATCTGCGACGCAAAAAGTTACAAGCGTTCCTCCCGCGTCGATCTTAAATCCGCGTTTANTGTTCATTGTTATAATTATACGTTTTTGCTTTGTGTTTATTTATTGCGTGAACTTTTATTTGGATGTAAAAGATATTATTCTGTTTTGTGTTTTTTCTGAGCGATATACATATGTAATATATTACATGGTGATTGTCAACTAGCCTTCTTTCTCGCATTATGTACTTTGGGTATTATTGCCCGTATTTTATTATGAATAAATGAATAAATGAACAAATGAATATAAATATCATGAGTCGAGCTCGTGATCAAAATTTTATAGCAAACGTGGGTATCACAAATCAGACTCGTGGATGTAATCCCATGTCTACCCAGAATGTGCAAAGACAAAAGTCGAAGTTTCCCGAACTAAATGGTACGGGATAGGGTTAACATTATACCTTGTCGAGGCGCTATAGGAATGCCCACAGATTCTGTCATCGGATCGCGTTCTAAACAGGTACGGATTATTATCATCGGGCCCATCGCGGACGGATCAGTAGCCCTCGTAGTCGCGTTCGTCTTGTTGCGCTGGCTGATGATCGTGAACCCGCAGCTGGTGGCCTTGACCGGCGTAGACGTCGCCGTCGTGGTCGTTCTTGCCGGAAGTGTGCACCACGGCATGAAATCCGTCCTTGTCGGCGCGGTAGCTGACCACACGAACGCTGCCACCTGGCTCTTTCACGCTGTACTGGCCGGACACGGTGCTTCCTGCGGAAAGGAAACGCTCGTGGACAAACGGAAGCCGCGAAACCAATTCCTGAACTCGTAACGAGACGTAATTGGATGCCGGAGAAATTCCGGCCGAAGTGGCTATTAGCATAACAGAACCTCGCGGGGAGAGAGAGAGAGAGAGAGTGAGAGAGATCGAGGGGACCGATGGCTCCGTCCTCCTTACTTATTTAACCGGTCCCCGCTCTCCCGCATATTCATGATACGCGTCCGACCGAATTTCTCTCCGGACGAAATTCGCACGCGGTGTCCTCCTCAAAGGATGTTGACCGTGCGGAAAACTCGCGGCAAACGTTGAATTTTGATCACTCCTTAGAGAGCTAACGAGAATTCATTTACTCGGCGCACACCCTCACCGTCTCGGATTTCTTTCTGACTGTGGAAGTCCCCNTATATATATTTTATCCAATCTCTCGGTTTTTTATCGACGATCCCCGGGCACTCACTCTCGGAGGGAAAGCACCGGTACCTGTTCCTGGACGACACTTTACCTTGGTCCTCATGTCTCTCCTTATGGTATTTAAGGAGGCCAGGTGAGAACTGTCACTTTCCACCGGCTTTTCTAGGCTTTTATACCGAGGCGCGCTCGTCGCGTGGACGCGTCCCTCGTATAAACACACGCTCGTGAATTTCGCCGGTGAGTCCCAGCCCCCCTTTTACAGGCTTTCACGTTTGGAGCCAGTCCCATAAAATTTCTCTCGGACCGCGAGACGTATAAACGATAATAACTTCATGTAGGATCCCGAGTCGAAAATTTAACTATAATTTGAATCTTCTAAACCTAAATGTACCCCAGTTTAGGTCTAGTAGATCTAAAAAGTAGAACTAGTAGAGTTATCTCAGAACTTAATGTTTGATATAACTCTAATCAGAACCTATAAGTCCGTACAAAAATCTCAAATTATATTTTAGGCCTTAAGAACCTTCAGTTCGTTCACGAAAGTAGTTAGAATTTAGTTGTCCAAGCAAGAAATGGGAGCCTAAAGGCCTATTTAAGGGTTTATAAGATTTTCTTAGGATCCTCTGAAATATTTACTGTGCTATATAAAATTATTTTACAAACTATGCGTATTTGAATCTGATATACATCTGAAATTAATTATTCTGTTTATTCTTATANATAATTTGAATCTTCTAAACCTAAATGTACCCCAGTTTAGGTCTAGTAGATCTAAAAAGTAGAACTAGTAGAGTTATCTCAGAACTTAATGTTTGATATAACTCTAATCAGAACCTATAAGTCCGTACAAAAATCTCAAATTATATTTTAGGCCTTAAGAACCTTCAGTTCGTTCACGAAAGTAGTTAGAATTTAGTTGTCCAAGCAAGAAATGGGAGCCTAAAGGCCTATTTAAGGGTTTATAAGATTTTCTTAGGATCCTCTGAAATATTTACTGTGCTATATAAAATTATTTTACAAACTATGCGCATTTGAATCTGATATACATCTGAAATGAATTATGTTTATTATTTGTTTATTCTTATACTTCCTATTACAAATTTTAAAAAAGGCTTTAAAACAATCTAATTTATACAATAGAATTTTTTTGTATGCAGCAACAAAGCGAAAGTTTGTGTTATTTGTTTACAAAAATATTTAATGAAAAATAATAATAATTTCGCCATAAATTGGGTGAACATAAAAGAGATTCTTGATCTACAATATGAGCCAAAAAAAACATAGGTATCATGGGGTCCTCTCAGTGCATATGTCTTCAAGTGTTGCCAGCCAATGAACTTTTGAAGACATTGTTAGTTTTCATAAATACTAGTATGAACCTACAGAATCTTTTCCAAAATTCTTGAAGTAAGACTTGAGGGACTAAATTATATTTGATAAACTCTATTTTAGATCAATATCATTTATAAGCGGACATAACGACTAGATATAGGTTCAAATTACAATTAAATTTACTCTTATATTCCTCTGCTCAAGATATGATTTCGACCTCCATATCCTTCTGTAGGATAAATAGGTACAAAACGATAATTACTTTTTCGACTCGGGATCCGATTTCGCGAGTCAAGCGGTTCGGAAGTGGTCAGTGTAAACGTGTAGACAGTGTCCAGACCAGCGGTTGAAAATGATCGACTAATCTTTTCCACGGTGGCTTCGACGGTAACTTATCAGAAGGCGACGTCAAGCGGCTTCTCTCCTTTTCAGAGACACGAAGCCTGGCGTCGCGACGTCCAGCGACGACGACGCCGGCCTGGAATAATCCGCTTACTTCGTTCGAGCAAAGGATTTATTTGGATTCTTAACCCCTCGGGAGACTACGACGCTCGGATTGAATCGAGCCGGATCCTACTTTAAACAGCTCGATTTCAGTTT
>SMSR01016160.1:6790-43137 GCA_019453355.1 Ceratina japonica | reverse complement strand
AAGATAAGCTCGTGAAGGGTGAGTCGAATCCGGAGCGCGGAAGAAATACGGGTATCCGCCCAGGTCAGTATTTCAGGAGCTAAAGCTCTTCCCAACGGACCGCGGATGATGTTGGCAACGCGTTGCGTTGTAGCAACTCTGGAAACAGCGGTCTGCCTCCTAGGTATAGTACAAACGTACGATGCAGCCCGAAAACCCTGTCCCCGGTTTCTGGTCGTGTTCCTGGGATGCTGACAGCTCTCCAGCGGGACAATGTAGGCTCGCGCGCTGCCCGCCGCCGCCGCCCCGGGAACACTCGCGAAGTGAGCACACACCAGCACCAGAAGCGAGTCCATCGAGGTCCGCGGTATTTGTACAGCCGAGCTTGTCATTTCCATTTTGGTGCGTCGCTTAACAATAGGATTACCCTACTCGGCGTGCGCGCATCTGTTTTGCTTATTCGAACCTAGAAGCCTGGCGCGCGCGCGCGCGATTTTTCCCGTAAAAATTCTACGGAATGAAGACGAATCGCGGGTTTGATTGATTCGCGCGGCTACCCGCCGCGGGGTTACTTAATGCGAAAGAGCTGTACGGAGGAATTTCGATATAATTAATCCTACTTCGGTCCCGACGTGACCCCCTATTTTCCCACGGCATCCCGTCAAACCATGAAAGCATTGATCATTATACGAATTATATAATTTTTGAAANCAACAGTAGCGGAGCGCGCGCGCGCGCGCTTCCCGGTCGGGATATTTATTGTCTCGCAGCGGCGGACGCGTCGCCGGGAAACTCGTATCGCCGGCGAAAAACTCCGTCTCGCGGGTCTAGTCAAATTTCCGAGCGCGTCGCGGTTTTTCCGAGGCCGGTTTTTCGCCGCGCGACGACGACGGCGGCGTTTCGGCGCGCCTTTGAACGCGCGCGTCTCGTTTTCATATCACGGCGAATTCGCGTCGGGAAACCGTAACGCCGTACGACGTTAGCTACGAGCGAATAGAAAAGCGAGCCACGGTAATAGGCGCGAACATGCCGTTAAGTAAGAACGCTGGTATCCATTACGCGCTGTTAACGATAAAACGTTTTACTGGTTATACGCCGGCCCCGGTTTCGCCAGTCATTACGTATTCGTGACGGGATTTAATATCGCGAAAATCTTTCGACGCAATTTCACCGAATATTACCTCCGACGAATTAGCCGTTAATTAGCGGCGACAAATTACATCGACCCTCGCCGGGATACGGAATAATACGCGGCAATCATTTTTATTCGACGAACGGCACGTATTTACCTACAAGTAAACGGTGTATATGTACGTGTTTCCTGCGATTTAAACTGTACCGAGGGCTTCCGACAAGCGGACCGCACCGTCCAGTTCTCCGGTTCACTGTTACTCGCTTTAGAACTCAATTATCTAATTCACCATAGTTGTATTAGGTATCGCCGAAAGTTTGTTAATGTATATACAAACACTTGCCGCGATTCCACCGGGCCCGCGTTATGTACCACCTTTCGCTAATTGAATTTACGATACCGCGACGATTTGAGTGAAATCATTATGATAACGAGTGTAATTTGTAATTAGGANATGCTTCCACTAGTAGATTGAAATAATTTTCAAAACGATTTTATCATATTCATTCCGGTACCCAACCTTCTTAATTAAAAAACTGTGAAAATTCTGTCACGTACTTTGGATAGATAAATTCGAAAGCAGCGAGCAGTGAATGGGCGTTGACATGACAGCGTCGGCACTTGAAATCGTCACGTTCTTTTATTCTCCATAAATCAACATCTCCCGTCGTGCTTAAAGAAAGCCGAGTTATTCGCAGAGAAACGGTATTGTTTAATTTCTGAACAATGCAAATGTTTGTCACCGGTCCGTGTGAAATCGTCGCCGGGAGAATTATATGTATATGTACACTGCGCCTCGGAGTTTACGTATCCGATACGAGTTGTTTGCTTAATCGCGACCGACTGGCAACGATACTTCTCTTTACGTTAAATCCCTGAATCCTGTAATAAATGCGTTTCCTTAAACGTGCGGAAATCCGAGTCCCAGGGAACGTCTAATACGTGCAACTCGAACGTCTTAAAGCTTAGAATATTCATCACCGTATTTTATTACGTACACGAAAACGATCGCAAATAAAATAGAATGAAATTCTAGGGAACATCGGAAATTATATATACTTCTTTTTTATTGGCACGAACGAAAGCGAGAGTAGAGAGCGGGGATATAGGATATTTAATATTCGAACCGCGTCGTAAAGCCGTGCGCTAGGAAGTCTCTTATTTTTCGTCGACGTAGTCCCCCAGCGCGGCGGTATGCTATCAGAAGATTTGCTTACATTGGTTTTGCATTACCTGCTTCCTATACCTCGTAAAGATGAGATATAGGCGAGGTATCTCGATCGTCTACACCGTGTTCAGCTACTGTATATATTTAATAAAAACACTTTTCCTAACTGTGCCGCGGTACAATATACATAATGGGTTTCTCGCATCCGCTTTCATTACACAAACAACCGCGTCGTGTAACGTTCTTAAATAATTAATGATCATTCAAATAACGCGTCTCGGTCGCCGATGAAACCTACACTTTCTCATGAAAAACGATCGACTTTCTTCGAAGTCTGTATTAAATTTGTTTGAGAATATGGGCAATCTCGATGTAGTCGAGCATGTTAGATAAATCGTAGGAGACCGCGGGCTTGACAATCGGCCGAAAGGAATTTCTTCAAGCAGAGTCAATGAAGAATAGTGCCATTAAGCGAGTCTTACCGAGCGCGTAATCTTCGTCGAACAGCGGTTTCATCGATTCTGAAAGTAGCCTAGTAAAGCCGATACCGGGGCAAAGCCGGATTCGAGCTTAACCGCGTGGGTCCGCTCCGATAAAGTTTTCGTTACGGATCGTGGGTTCACGCTAGAAGCCGATTTTTCGTCCACGTTTCCGAGTACGCGGCCTCGCAACTCACTCTTTCTCGTTCTCCGGCACTCCACTGGCCCGGGCGGCGTCGGCGGCGGCGGCGGCGGCGGCCCCTCGAAAACCGAGGAAATGCAACGCGACGCAATAGTGGCTTATAAGAACGCTCATGAATAATGCAGAAACGCAAACAAAAGTGGGGCCCGAGCTACCGTCTTGCTATATAGTACCTGTGTATTTTACAAACACCGACGCCCCCGTTTCTAACCATCTCCGGTACCAATCCCGCGCCATCCCCTCCTCGTCCCGCTGGTTCTCGTCGTTATCGCACTACGTGTACAATTACACCGCGTCTCCCCTTTTCTAACGCGTCCATAAGTCACTTCTCGCGTTTAAACAACAACGTTTATGCAAGCGGACTTTTAATAATAATTGTTATAACTGTTGGGAAAGTCCGTGATATAAGTTGAATTCAATTTTCTAACTGCAACTCGAACTCTCCTTAGCTGTTCTTGAATTTTAATAAAACTTCGCTTAACTCTTTGCTCAGCCGGAATCCGCGCTGCCAGCTACATTTACAAGTTTAAAAATAGATAACTGTTACGAAGTTTCGGAAAAATGGGCCGATCGAGTTTCTTCTTTTCCAACCCGTTATTCAATTAAACTGTTCGCCCGGCCGGACGAGCGTCCGGCTAGCTGCTCGTGTCGGAGACGGCGTCTCGTCATTTTCACCGCCGGGGTATTAAAGCCTGATCCATAAATAAGCAATTCGGGGCGAGACGCATCGGGCGCGTTGTCCGCTTTAATCCAGTTGTACACCAGCGACTCGGCCCCGAAAAGAGGACACGCGAGAGCGGTTCCCGACGATTTTCATCCCTCGCATTTCCGGCGCGAGCAAACTCGATGAACTAGCAGGTTTAAACGAAACACGTCCGGGATTATTTTCACTTTATTCACATCCCACCCCCTCACGGCCGACGCCCGCGTGCGCCGGGCATTTTCCCCCCGGGTAAAAATCCCGGGAACGCGAGGGAAAAAGCCCAATGGAAAGCCGATGTGTCGAATAATTTAGCTGTTTGAATATTCATAAGAAGCTCCTAATTGTCCGTCGGATGGAGAGAGTTCGCCCCGGTTTTCGGTCCGGGTGACAGGATCCACGGCGACGTCGACTGCTTTTTGATTGTAGGAGCTCTATTTACTGCCAGCCCCCCCCCCCCCCCCCCCCCCCCCCCNTTCGTCGCGGGCTTAATTTCGCTGGAACGAACTGTCAACCGTGTCGCGGAGTATCATCGTTCGCTGGAAGGGATTGTAAATTGCGTCGCCGTTTCGCAACGGAGTAAAAGATCCTTATCCCGGGTCCTCGACGCAATTAACTTGCCGCTTGATATTCCGAGGCACCGGTGCCCCCCCGGGGGTAACGAACCCTTTCACTCCGCCGGCCCGATCGATCTGTCATCAAGTACGAATTTCGAGGACAAGCACTTCACGCCATGCACAGAAGAATTACTCCCGTCAGCCAGATACATATCAGTAGAACACGTACCTGACCGTTTTTCAAAAAACTCGTCTGTATATATTTATAAAAAGAGAAGATTTTTAACGTTGAAATGATAATCGATGGACGCATTATCGTCGGTAGCGGAAGAAGAGGGTTTTGTTTCAGTTCCATTATTTTCTTGTCTCGTTGATTGCGATACGGGATCGAGGCGTTACACGTTTCTTATAGCCGTCCCTTTTTTTGCTAAGATCCCCAGGGGTTCTTGCTTCGTAGCTTTCGAAAGCTTGCTCTCCCGATGTTCGATCTAACAACCTTCGTCGAATCGTCTATCGATGATTATGAACTTCCCGACCGAACTTTGTATTAATGTTACGCCGGCACGAGTGGCCGGCTACCGGATAGGTACACCGATCAGGTTCAAACGTCGCCGTCGACGTATCGGTTTGCGTTAGCGCGCTTCTACCCGATCGACCGATCCCTCTGTCCCCTAATCGCGGAGACACGGAGAGAGAGAGACCTCGAGGAGGAGTAAACGTTGCCCGAGACTCTCCGGCCGACGTCCCAGGTATCAGATTCGAACGGACACGCGAACCGGGAATTATTCCAGCTAGTGACCCGTTCGACGGGCGAGATCGATCGCATAATCCGGCGGTCCGTAGGACAATCAATGGACGTCGACTCGCGTCTTGCTCGATTATTCCCGACGAGACAAAAGGAGGAGGAAGAACCTCGGAGGTATAAATCGTGCGACTGTCAAGAGGACGCGTCGTCGCCGCCGCGGCGTCGTCGTCGACGGAGTATCGTTCCTCCAGCGGCGTTATTACGATTCCTCGATGCGAAGAAAATATTTTATCGGAACTGGTCCGCGCGCGACTGGAAAGATGAAATTGAACGATGCGTCAGCCGCGATTCAGAGGGTTCGCGTTATTTCTTCCGCGTCGCGGATGAAACGACGTGACGAGACGCGACGTCGGTACGCGTACATACATATAGCGTGCATAATGGCGCAACGTTTCCACGGGAACTCCATTCGTGCGCGTTTTTTTCTGGACGTTTGCTGTTTCTTAGGGGAAGAACATAAGCGGGGGCATAAAACTGGATTAGTTCCCACGGTTTTAAGCGGTCCCGCGGCGAATTTATCGTGTATAATTAACAATGCCCGTTTAGGGGTACAAGCCGGACCTCGTTGCATTCTCACCAAATAATTTTTCTCAATTTCCACACGCTGCATTCTAGTGGACTTTACTGTTTTCATACACACGGGATTAGTTCGGCTCGTATTTGCTATATATGTATTTGCATTTATTATGTACGACACGCCGCTGGTAGGTCGTTCTACGAAAAAAATATTGTACGCCCCGTTCCGTGTTTTCTCCTCGCTCGGTTTTATCTAGGAAAATTCCGCTAACGTGGGTTGACTGTATTTTATGACATTAGTATATTCCGACAGTGGTCGAACAGGCCGGGCCGCTGGCAACGAGTCAGTCGTTCCGGCATTGCAAAGAGCCTTTGACGGCTGTCATCGAGCAGGTATGCACACACTCGGTCGCACAAAGCGCCGCGCAGTTTATAGTTTAAACGGGGAGCAATGCAGTTTACGGGATGCATTAGCGAAATGAATCGGGGTCACGCGCGGACGCTAAGAAAATTCGTTTCGAGTAAAAAGTGATTACGGGGACCCCGGGGCAACCACAGATGTTTTAACAATGAGAGAACGCTCCTGTTTGTACAGATAACGGGAAAGTATCGGGCGCGCGGCGCGCGCGCGGGCGACGCTTAAAAACTTGTAACGAGATAAAAAGCGAGCGCAAAAGTTGGACGATAAGTATTCCGATTAATAAAAGTTTCTCGCAAATTTCAGTCGTCTCATCAAAGTTAGTCCGCGGAAGAAGAAGAAGAGGAGAAGGGAAGGAAAAAAAAAGGACGGGAGTAAAATGTATGAAAGTTGAGCGCGGTATCCCGGCGTCTCTTTCCTGGCCAAGAAGAATCGCTTTTTTGAAACGGCGACAGCGATGATTTAGAGGGGCGGTGCCAGGCCAACAGCGACAAACTAATTAGTCAGACCTCGGGTCACCTATAGTAAACCAAAGGGCTCGATCCCTTACAAGAAAATAAAATTAAAAATTGCTGACGTTCCGAGAAGAGCAACAATCGAAACTTGACTCCACATGCAATTCCACTTATATTATTTAATGCATAAATTATTATTACAAAACGAGATTCACTTTAATGACCCCATAAACATCCCAGAAAATTTCGAAAAGAAATATATATAATTCACGATCCTTTTTATCATAGATTATAAATGAATTCTATAAATTTCTAATGCTAAAAGAATGCAGGTCGCATTGGTTTCCGAATTCGATGGGGAATTTTCAAGGGAGTTCAGGAGTAAAAATGGAAACAGAGCGCGGGTCGGCCACGTCTCACGGATATATCGAATTTAATATTTCGCCGGATGAATCGGAACAGGATTACATGTAGTTTCGGCTCGCGCGATTCTGCCAGAAACACGTAGCAGGCGTTCACACGAGCGCTCGTCACGCGGTAATACCGGCGGAATGAAAGCCATCCAGAGTTCGCTCCGAGCCCGTGGATGCGATATCGCGCCGGGAAAGGTTGCTTGACACTCAATAACGGGGCCGTTCCTTGTAAACTAGGAAAACCGTTGCGCAGGAAAGTCTATCAACGAATCCATTGACGCAATAATGGAAACGTCTTGCGAGTCGGTGAATGCGCGCGCCTGACCTTCTCGTACGGGGTTAGGGGGTGGAAAATTTCTCGAGCTCGAACCATGAGAAATTGCAAAATTATTTTGCACGTTCGAACGCGGCGAGTAGTAAAAGCTCGTCGGTCTAATGGCGTCGCGGCGAACGTCTACACCGATCCGAGGGACCGTCGAGCGCGATAGTGATAAATCCTCGTTGTTGGAGAACGATTCGACGTTTTTCTCTCTACCGTCCTCCTTTCACCCGGTCTTTGGAAAAAGTGTCCCGCGATAGTTCATCCTTTCCAAGGGTAAGCTTGATACATCCCGCGGATGCTTTTATTTGTTCCCGCGGCTATACACATCTGTTTGTTATCAAGACTTCATAGTTATGAATGTAAACGTCATTCGTATCTGTCACCCCCGTAACTTATACGAAATTCCCCCACCCTCCCCCCGAGGTCCTCGCGTTTCCTTCAAGGGGAAATCGCGAAAAAAGACGGGATAAAGTTCCACCGGGGCAGAAATACGTACGAACAAATGGCCGGGTTATGCGTCACTGTCAAAACGCACTCAACGCCAGGGAACGCGCGCGCGGATGCTTGATATACGTATCACTGCGCGTTTATCGACAAACGTGGGATACATGCGCAAACAGCTGGGACGAGCGCTAAATATTATTTACACGCGTAACTCGATTGCATCGGCGGCGCAGGGAATAAAATCGCACAGACTATACGTCCGCGCGCGCTTCGCCGGGCTAACTCCGGGCGCCGACTTTTGATCCCGGTAATGCAGAAACGTGATTAGCAGCGCGCGCCTGGGAACACCCCTTTCTATAGAGTATCGAACGGATTCCGATGATAGGGAGAAAAAGAAAAAAAAAAAAAGAAGCGAAGGTCGCAGCGCGGCGTAAAAAGGAAATGTGTCACGCGGACGCGGCTCGGTGGCGTATTTCAATTTTAGGAATGGCATCTTGACGTAGCCGGCTGCAGAGCGGGACGCGCGGTACATCGTATGCCTCCGAATCATACTCGTTTTGCGGTCGTTAGAAACGAGTGACGAATTTATACAGACCGCAAACTGAACGCCATTGGCCGGGTCGTGCGGTCAGCCGGGGACTGCGAGCTCCGTGGAACACGTCGGGTCGAGGGCTCATGCGGCTTTTCATTGAAATTCATTCGAGAGAAAAAACAGTGCGACCGCGATGTGTGTACACGGCGAGCAACGCGAATTCGCCGCCCCGACGCGATTAAACGCGTTCTAACGCCGCCGGGACGGAGAGGTACCACCGTGTATAAGGATCGATCCGGGCCGGGAGGGATCGATCGAGGAAAGTTTTTAACGACGGGTAGCCCGGGACGTGATGGTGCAATGCGACAGAACGATGATTTCCAAGTCCGAGCGAAGTAATCTGTCCCGCTCAAATATTTACGGAGAGGATCCGTGCGGCCGCGATTTCCTTTCGAGAGAGTGCCCGGCCAAAGGGGCTTTGACGAATCGCTCGCGATCCGAGCTCGTTAACCCGTCGGCACGGGTCCGAAACTTTTTATTCTCCTCGGATCGGAGATATCGGCCGGTGCGACCCCCGTCGGACGTAAATCGTTTACGCGGCCTCGCACATTCCTTTTCCCACTCGTCGCCGCTTTTGTCTGTCGCTTAAACGGGAACCGATAGAATCGATATATCTCGCGGGCCCGAGCGTCGCCGATATCCACAGGAAATTCTTTTACTTCGCCCGGGCTATCGTTACCGACGACGAGACGGAGGGGTAATCCGAGCCCGGGCTGCCGATAGAGTCAGCCATTTTCCTATCAGACATTGGGAAAACGTGTCTATCGAATTGGAATATATAACGCGATCGGCAGTTTCGAGGAGATACGTATAGCCTGCAAGGATACGATCGTACTCGGCGGTTTCCACGTATCATCCACGCCTCTTCCTCTCGATCTCGCCGGTCCGGGTCCGCGAGCCTCCGTTCTTCTCGCTCTCTCTCTCTCCCTCTCTCTCTCTCTCTCGCGGGCGAGCATTCCGCGCCGGGTATATTTCTTCTTATCGACGACTCGCAATAACGGCCCCGGAAATGCCTGTTAACGCGAGATCAAATCTCTGTTCTCCATTTCTCACGAATTAAGGTATCGAGCTTTATATTGAACGGCGGCATCGCGAATTTATAGAATTATTTATTTACGACCGATCTGATAAAAAATGTATCGAACGCTCTCTATCCTGTTATTTTTTTATTCCTGCATCTACTGATATTTGAAATACGCTTTTTGCTGTAGTTAAACGCATTGCCTTTTACGATCACGTTTCACAAATGTACAGTTAATAAATTATTTTGATATTGTTTTGCAAATCGTTAATGGCCTTATAGTCGACGTTGAACATTCAGTAAAAAAAAAAATATATATCGCAGGATCCTTTTATTTAGAAGACGAACAGAGAAACAGGGGAACGCTAGTCGACGCGCGTAGCAAATTAAATATTTTCTATTATGATGGTCAACGTTTTTCTCTAGCGTAGAAATTCGATGAAAAATCGGGAACGCGATAAAAACGGACAATAGAGGAACTCGATTGCTCCATGTTTATTGTCGTTCAATTATTGTACAGTGCATATAACCTCGTCCTAGCGTACAATATATATATGTATAAAATATTTGAAACGCCTGGTTCATCACTTCTGCGCTCCGCTTATTGAAAAAAAATCAGTACTCGAAGAAGACCCATTCTGCAAATTCTATTCCGTCAAATTTAAAATCTCCCTTTTGAAAAAATATTCCCGCATTTCGTGAAATATTTTTTTCAATGGAATTCACTTCGTTACGTGCACGAACACGTGAAACGCACTGTTCCTTCCGATAAATCAGGCATAACAATTACAGAATTGTAAAAATGTGCTACTAAATTTTAAGAGAGCTAGTTAGGATATATTTATTCCAACGTCCAAGCTCGCGCATCCAGCCTTCACCCGCGGCAAATTTTCTATAAATACCCCTTTTGAAAAAAATTCCAGAGAATTTCATGAAATATTTTTAATTGAATTCACTTCGTTTCTAGAATGCGCACGTGAAATGCATTCTGCATTGTTCCTCGTAACAAATAACGTAATATATAACTATCGGAGAATTCTATAATTGTAAATTGTGATTTACTATAATTGCAGGGTGTAACCGACTTAATATACAGAAGCGCGGTACTTATCGTTTATCATAAAAACTTGTGTAAACTTTGAAAGAGCTGGTTAGGATATATTTATTCAAACGAACAAGTTTGCGCGGCCGTTCCTTACCCCAGCAAACTTTCGCAAGCCCTTGAGTACAGCAAATCCCGCTAAGTAACAACACAGTTTTAAAACCGCAAGACGAACGGAACCGAGGAGGATCTGGTCGCGGTGGGTCCGCAGGTGCACCGCGGAATTCGCCGAGTTCCGTCGGCGCGCGAGGGTCGCGCGAGGCGAAATAACCGGGAAGCGACGGCGGGCCGCAGTCTTGAAACAGGGGCGCGCGCGCGCGCGTGTATATTAAAATCGCATACGCGGGACCCGCTGCCTTTGGCAGAGGTAGGTAGGTAGGTAGGTAGGTAGGTAATTCGAGAAGCGGATTCGAAAAGTTAGAGGCTCGGCCTCGAGTCTGGCCCCATAAAAGTTGCCAGTCGGAGCTCGCTCGGATTCGCTTTTAATGTTGCCTCCAGCCAGGCGACGCGCTCGAGCCCCGCGCTTCGTTCAACGACTCTCCTCTCCCGGTTTCACCGGAAAATCCGACCGCGTTCTCCCTTTCGCCTCTCCGTCGGCCTTTCGTCGATAACCGGCGCGCGCTCGCCGTCTCAAACGGCGCTGCGTGAACGGTCCCGCTGCTGGCGGCGTCGTCTCGACGTATAAGTATAAAAAAAAAAATAAATAAATAAAAGGAGAAACGCGACAGCTACTTATAAAACCCGGTTCGAACCGCTCGACCCCTTTTGCCGGTGGCTCCCGGTTCCGGTTTTCCGGCCCGGCGCACCGTCGAATCCGTCGAACATGAAACTGAATCGACGCAATTTTCGAGAGGCCGCGGACTTCAACATCTCGATACACGCGAAATCGATACTCGGACCCCGGCGCCAATATACCGTGTACACATCGCGGCGCCGTTTATTTTTAAATGGTTATTACTTTCGTTTTAACGTCGGCCTGTGCAAAATGATACCGGCCGATGTATAACGTCGAATAAAAACCATAGATTGCAATGAAGAGCAGCGGGCCGGTCGATAAATTCCCAATCAGATCCCTCCGACCGTGCGCGGGGAAATATGATTCCGCGTAAACGCGTTTTTTCCCTGTATTATAATATCTGTCGGGGTACAGGGTGTATTGGTATTAAGTCAGGATATTGGAGTGAATATTTCATACCCTATTCCTTCCTATTCATCATCCGCATAAAGGGATATCGAGAATATTTTCGCATAGAATTGGTAATGCCTCGAGACGCGACATCCCGCAGCGAGCTCGATACGCGCTGCCATTTAATTATCAGTCACATGCACGTACGTAGAGAAATACAAGATTTTCCCGAAACACGAACGGACGGCGAACTTTTTGCCTCGCCAACTTCCGTCCGCTAAGTAGGAAAATTTCAAACAAATTCGAAACACCCGATCGTGCCTTATCACTTCTGCAGCGGAGATAGTTCTCAGGAGATAGAAGATCGCGCGCGCGCGCGTGCAAGCTTGAGCTGCAGCACCCCGGGGAAGGGCCGGGAATACCTACTGCCAGCAGCAGCAGGCTGTAATACCTCACATTCGAAAGTTTCCTATCGAGTCCGATAATGCATTCCAATCCGCCATTAATTTAACCGTTTCCTTTTACCGAACTTAAGAACACCTATACATCGAATTTCTGCGAGGCGGCCGCCCGAACTTCGCCGACCCGTTCAGAAGAGTTAATCGAACGTACGTAAGTAAGTGGCTGCTGCGTGCGCCTCGTTCGAAAACAATTTCCATCGGGAAGCGTTGCCTAACTATTTCTAGAATCCGGAATAGGTGTTCGGGCGCGTCGCGAACTCGAGGACGAGGAGGAGCAGGAGGAGGGCGTCGTTTAATCGCGGGACAATACCGATCTGTTTGCGAATGGTCAACATCGATTACACCTCGGCTATAATACCCGAAGTTAGCCGAGGCATTAATATGGCAAATCGATTTTGCTGACTGCGGCTATTTGTAACTTCGAAGAATACGTATATATATGTATATATATTGTATATAGAGAGCAGCTGCCACGTATTTCAGGAAATTAAAGAACGGACTGACAGTGGCTGTTCGAAAACCGGTCGGGGAGTAACTACGAATTTATAGGTAGTAAAAGCTGAATGCGTTTTAGCCCGTGTTTCACGTGGAGCTTAATCATTTATCCAGCATCGAATTTCGACTGATCCCATCCAGAGGGATTATCGGCTTACGGATGCATCCTCTTACATTTCCTGTGGCTATACGTGTCAATCTGCGCGAGAGCCACCGTTTATATTCTGATTTATGGCCAAGTGCCGTTTTTATAGACGCGTCGAAATCGATTTCGCGGAACGTTTGTTTCGACAAAGGTGAGTAAAATCCGGTTTAAGGCGATCCCGGCGCCGTCCGCGGGAATCCCGATGGATTCTAAGTCGCTTCTCTTTAATGAATCCGCGGACTATTTATAAATTAATTAAAAGTCCGGGCGATTAAAATTCTTACGGCGGGCCCGTCCGCGGATAGGAAGTAAAGCCGAGTTAAAGTAATTAGTCCGCTCGGAATAATTCCTCGCCGCCCGGCGATCTTCATTAATTCCTCGCCGGTTAAAGACAAATGGTTCAACTCGAACAGAAGTACCATTGCGTACGAGACGCGCGGACGGACTTCGTACCAGCGGAAGCCGCCACCGTTCTCGGTATGTAAATTTTAAGTCGCCCTTAAGAAGCGGCCGGGCCTTTAATCGCGTCCGTAGCCGCTGCCCTTAATTGCCTGCGTACACAACGCGACGCAACAAAAATATGTACATTGCCGGGGAAACTGCGGGCCGCACGTACCGTGTTAAACGACGTAATCCGCTCTTTAATGCCCAATTACCATACATTACCGCCGGGTATCCGCGCGCGCCACGTGCACCGCCGCCGCCGCCCCCGACGAAATTATTATTAAACCTGGCCCGATACCATCGGCCCCTCAAGTCCCAGTTGCTCCGAACGCGACGCGCTCGGTGGCCATTTATCGGAGCTCGAACATCTTAACGTACAATCTGTCCAGCGTGCAATTTGTATTCGGTCGCGTGGCGTCGCTCGCCGCTTAGTCAAGTCCCGGGTTGAGTTATTCGCGGCGGACCGAAGCGCAGCTGTACCCGAAACTCCGTTGCACAACCGATGCACCGACGGGCAGCGAAAGAGTTACGTCGGAACTATGCGCGTAAATCGGGCGAGATAAAAGGGCCGCGGGTTTCGTCAATTTTTAATGGGGAATTACTCGCAGCCGCGTTTCGAAAATATTATACGGGGGCCGCCGCCGCCGGAGCTACGCGGGAACACGCATTAATTATTTACCGTGAGTAACATAATAACGCGGCGTCGTTTCGCAAATGGCGCGGCGAATGAAATTAACGTAAACAGTATCGTCGTTAACGTCAAAGTTAATTAAAACAAATGCGTTACGCCGGGGGCCTCGACAAACGGGACTTCATCCGTTTAATTAAACCGGGAAAAAAAATGTATCCCTTTCGTTTCCTCTTCATATACATTCAAGGACCGTAGCCGGCCGCGGCGACTTTAATTCAAAGTTTCCGCGAGATCCGCGCGCCCGGCCCGGCATTATAATCTAATTGGCTCTGTAAGACGCGGACGACGACGACGAGGACGCGGCGACGACACTCGAACGAATTTTATTCGAGCTCGTAAGAAAACGCGGATCGCCTTATAAGTAATAAAGATATTATCCAGACTCCGATGAGAAAACTTCCTCCTGGAGTTACTGCCTATCTCCCGAACGTACGTACCTAATAAAACCGAAAAGTGGCGAACAGCTAACCGCGTCCTCAGACCCGGCCCGATATGTATAATGCCCGGCGTATCTCGAACGTGTCGTTCGTTTCCAGACACTCCTATTCGCTCCCTGGGAGATCACGTAAGAAATCCTCGTAAATCCCAATCGGATCACGTGCGCGCGCGCCCATATACATACGTACGTATATACAACCGGGCGAAAGATGCCACCGAGAAATAGATCGCAACTCTTCATCGTTTCCCCATGACTCTCGGCTCAAAGAGCCATTCGATCGCTTCATCATCGCGTCATCTCGCAATACAAATACCCGTGTCTGTATAATTTTATATCCCCTTTCGTACGTCCCTCGCCACCGCCGCACAAAACATATTACATAAACAATTTTGATATAACATCGTTTATAACAATTTTCGTTTCAAATACATTCTTAATGAAGAAAATACATCTTTCATAGGAATATACTGAAGTACTGATTTTTGCCCCAAAATTCCGCACTGTGCGCCGCGGAGAACGTATCAAAAAACGGTCTATTACCATTTTTGTGTCGCGGAGAGTTCGTACGTTGTAACGAGCGACCAATCTTCTGCGGTATCTGGTCTTAAACCGAGTTTCAGTAGGAGGAAATTGAAAGGCGAAATCTCAAAGAGGAGGATGACCCAGAACGGCGTGGAAAATTGCTGGAAGACTGCGGCCCGGGCCGACGACGACGACGACGACGACGACGAGAGGAGAGCCTTTGCCTTCGTATTGCGTTATAATCTTAGCTCCATGGAGGGACAACTGTGGCATCGCCCAATCTGGGCTGAGGGGAAGTCGATCGGTCGATTACCACGGGAAGAAGCCACGTCGTCGTCAAACAACCAGACCCGGCTGGGTCGTGTAGCGCTCGTTCTTTGTCGCACGATTCGGCTCTCCTCGGAATAAACTTGGAAAAGGAAACATTTGACAAACGTTGGTAACCGCCCGGCTTTCGGCGCACACAAAGGGACCCTCTCGTTTACAGTCTGCTACTTCAACCGACGACGTCTTCGATTGTACCGGCTCCTCGTTCTGGATCGAAGCCAGGAATGAGCGGCGACGATTAATCGTCGGTGTACAGCGGTGACATGGAAATTAGAAAAATCGTTCGGAGGCATACGCCGTCGCGCGAGGAGGACGGGCGGGGGAAGGGCCCGTTAAATAATGCATGGGAACTGGCACAACGAGACAAATGCTTCCAATACGTAGCCGTAAGTAGTAATGTAAAATTCAGCGATGTCCTCCCGGGCGCGCGATGCACCGGGAAAAGCTCCTAACATTGTTTATGCGGCCGGGACGTACGTTTCGTCGAGGGCGCTACGTCATTTTTCACTTAGCATGCAACGGAGAAGGAGAGAGAGAGAGAGCCCGCCGCCGTCCTCGTCGCTCCCCTCGCCCACCTACTTTGCACACAATTAATAGTACGTCCTCTCCTTACGTTCCCGCGAGGAAATTACTATCGTTTCGTCCCCCGTCGCTAGCTACCCTTCGCGTATAATTAATTCAGTAGTTTTCCTCGTCCGGGACGCGATTAATCATTCCGATCGACCGCTCGTGACCCGCGCAATCTTTTTCGCGAATTCCAATCTCGGTACGATTCCCTTTTACCGGCGGAGACGCATAACCGCCCCGTCGCCCCGCGATCAAATGGATCTTAAGTTCGTTAGCCGACGCGATAAGGGACGCAGGTGTCCGTTCACGGGGGTGCAAATGCGAACGCGCCTAAGGGCGGAACGAAGCACGGCTCCTGCGCTAATCTCGCGTGCACGACTCCCTCGCGAGCGCGTCATTAAACTTCGTCAGTCTGGCTTCCGATTGATCGTCCCGCCGCCGATTGACCTCTCTCCTAATCGCGGAGCGTAGAGGAAAAATTGTAGAGCGAATTTTAGTCTCGCGCAGGGAAATTGGTACTCCAGTTTGTATAGAAAGTATTCAGGGAATTTTACGATATTACAACTCGTATTTTTCTCAACTGAATGGAAACAATTTCGCGCATTAATTCCGCAGCACGTAGCCGAAAAATCCGGACTTTTATCGCGTCGCTGACGTGTACAAAGGCAGCTTATCAGCTATTTAATGCGTGACGGTATTAAAAAAATAAAAAAAGGAAATCGTTCTCTATGCATATGAGTGCACTCTTAAACTTGAAGCCGGTCGTAAAACTTGACAAGATAAGATAGGTATCGCGCGCGCGTTAGGATTCCCTCTCGGCTCTCATTTCGCGCGCAACTCACGGATAAATTTCGCCGGTAAGTGAAAAGGCATAGTAAAATACGTCGAATGGAAAGACCCTTTAAATACCGGGATCGATAAGAGCGGCGTTCTTATCGCCGGCCTTAAGTCTCGTCGCAGCAAATCCCTTTCCATTCAAAGGATGCTGCGTCGCTCGGCTCATTTAATGCGTCCCACATACTCCCCCCGTTATTAACAAAGCCATCAAATATTTATTAAACTGTCTCCTAAAAAAAATGTTTTCTGTGACAGCCTGTAGAGCTGCGTAATGTTCCCCATTTATTAGCAGACGTAATAAACCGATTTTAAGAGACATCCGATACGGCTGCACCGACTGTTCGACGCATATTGGATATTCGAAACTTGAATGCGATTTACGAGCCGACGTTCTAAGGTTGATTGGTAATTACCGATCGTCGGGAACGACGACGCGAGGCAATCTTGCCAGTCTCTCCTTTGTCGAAATTAGTTCGCTCTTTCTCTCCCGCCGACCCTTTTTTCCTCCCACGGATTTCTGCGAGAATTTCCGCGCCGGAATACACAGCCCGTACTTAGCGGAGTGCGCGCGTTGGTAAATTATATACACTCCGCCCCCGACGGCCTCGATCGTCCGCTTTTTCTCAACTCTTTTTCAAGTCTTGATCCTCAACCCTCCGGGCAATTTCGTCTTTCGCGTGCTCTCCCGCGGTTCGCCCCGCGAGCTTCCCTCTATGAAGCTCGCAACCCCCCGGATACTGATTATTGGATGAAATCGAGGCAATTTTCTCGCGCTCTCAATTGAATCGCGTCGCTTCTCGCGTCCCGTTCCGTCTGAATCCCGCTCGTTCACATTTTTAATTCAACCCGTGGGCGCGTATTCGAGTAAGAGAGGGAGGAAAAAAAAAGAAGAAATTATCTCCGTCGTCGCACGGGTTAAGTTACGAAACGCGATATCCGTCGACCGCCGATCGGTCCCGTCGTACGCGTTCGGTAAAAGAACAACAGACGATTCCGCGTTCCCATCGCGGTTCAATTATTCAGTTACCATTTGTCTTTCCCCGGGTTCGTAGCTACCGTTTGCTCAATACGATGGATTCCCCGTGAATCGTGAATAAAGTAAAAAGCGGGAACGGGCGGGCAGGAACACGAGAAGAAAATCCATCGAGGCTAGTTTAATTCCGAATTGGTTCTCTCTTCTTGCGTCCGCGTCGACCCTTTTATTTTCTCGCAATCTCTAATCTTTCCAATCGATTTAAACTCAATCACGCCTCTCCACCAAACTACCACCTCTTCCTTCCTTCTCCGCCGTCCGCGGGCCTGTAGCCACCCTTTTTTCCCGCCTCTTCCTTTTCACGTTCCTTTGCCATTTCGCTGATCGTTTCGGTTGTCGGATCCGCGGTATACGTGTTGTTTTCGCTTTAGCGAAATAGCCTCCGCTGCTCCTTCCTCGAGTTCATCCGAGATAACGCATTTTCCCGGGAATTAACAGATATAACGCGTCGTATCCAAAGGGAAATATAATATCCTCCCGAGTATAAAAGAAAATCCCATCTCGGGCGATGCTCACAATTCGTCTTATTAATTCTCTGAGATCAACTCCTCCCCTCGGAAATCTGAGTTCATTTTCAAAAATGAGAAACTCTATATTTCTGTTCATTCGTATCGTAGCTTCTGTTATTTCCAAGACTGTACCAGGCTCGGGGGGAAGTGATTAGCTCGATAATGGGTATAACGGGATGCACTCGACCCTCGTTAGAAACAAAGACGACTCCATGAAAGTGGTTGATAATCATGACGCGCGACGCCGCGGCTTCATACGACTTCGACATTCAATTCTCCGGGTGTCGCGTCACGTTCCTCCTCTGCAGCTGGCGTCGTGTTGTGCGAAATTGCCGCCTAACTTCAATTAAGCGAACAAGCTAGTGCGACGATCTCATATGAGGAACTTCCGGTTCGCGATAAATTCACCCAGAGTCCCCAGCAGTTCGCCTCTCTATGCTAAACTTCTTTTAAAGTTTACCCATTTCATTCATGTACGTATGTATTTAAAGATGTATTGGCTATAAAGTCAATTCCAAAAGTATTACTTATGTATACTGTATCGTGTCATCAATATACATGATAATAATATACATGATTATGCATGTACGTGTGCCTCAATTATATCTATATATATATATCAGTATTCGTTGTTATGTTAACGTCCTCTGTTCGACGAATTTGTAATTTTTTTTGTTATATTTTAATCAATAACTTCCTTTAAAGCCCATGAATGATTATTTTTTTAGAAACATGTTCATAAAACACTGACAATTTCATATGAACCTTTTTCAAGAGTTTCTCAATGTTTTTTCTGGGTTATTTTCGAGATCAAAGTAAAATTTTCCTTGGGTTATTTCTGATTATTATAAGAGCACATGCAAATTTTAGATCACTATAATTTTTCATAAAACCCATGAATTGTTTAAAAATTTTACAGGTAGCTTTTTAATAGTAATAGGAATCTATAACAAATTCAACATCCTGGTAAGTATATCGTCCATACATCCTTAATGATTCCAGCCAAGTCATCAGACATGACAATCACTATAAAAGTGGTAGAAATTTCCTGACCATCTCTATCCGTATAATAAATAAATAAGGAAATTCGAGATCTACGAAATTTTTAACCATGTTGAAAACAGACGCTAGAAAAATAACCCGATGGCACGAGAGCAAGCGACTGTAATAAAAACGAAGTCTCTTTATTCGATTGCACGTGATCCAACTCGTCGAATTGCTGAAAGTCGACTCCGAAAGTATTCGAGGTACGCGAAATATCATCTTACACCGGCGGTGTTATTGTATTATCAAAAGCGCGGAAGAGNTTTCCTTTATTCCCCCTCCGGAGGGAGAAGAATCGCCGGGGAAAACAAGCGAGTAAAAAAATAAAACGATCCGATTGTCCCAAGGACAATTAACCGCTACGTAAAAATGATTGGCGGGGAATTTGCAAAAGTCTCGGAGAGAGTACTCGGCCGGGGAAAAAGCGGCCGGCCGGAAGAAAGGCGGGCGGCGAGAATAAAGGGAAAGTGCGCGCGCGGGGAGACGATTTCTCCGCGTCGGGAGGTCGTTTACGAGTCTCGCGTAGCCGTCCGCAAAATAAAGATTTCGAGGGTTATTCAGCGGCAGCCAAGTGGCCCGTATATTAAGGGAGTGTTGACAGGTGTGTCGACTGGGAAAAAAGGTGGAAGACGGGGAAAGAGCGTCGGCGTCGGCGGCGTCGGTGAGTATCTAAAGCTGGAAAGAGAGCACAAAAGGGACGCCCGGAGCCCCCGTGGCGAAGTCGCCCGGACGGACGCGCGGCGGGTCGATGCGTCCCCGACTCGCCGCGCTACCTCGTTTGTTAATAATAATGGAATTGCATCGTGCAGCTGGGAATAGATGAACTTATTAGGTCGAACACGCGTGGTTTCTGTAGGAGACATTTAATTAAAATAATACAGCCGCGTGCCGTTTCGCGCGAGCCCGCGGACGACAAAACAATTTTAATTAAGCCCCCGTTTATTCGTTCGGCCGCGAATATTTATGATCCGCCTGATCCCCGGCGTTATCGTTCGATCTCCTTTCCCTTCCGTCGGCCCGGCGATCGCCAAGTAATTGTGTTCGGTCGGGGAAACGGGTCGGAATCGCGTTGCGTATCGTTGGCCGGCGGGTTCAGTCGGCCCCGGCCGTTCATTCACGACGCAGCTTTAGCGCGAGGCTTTTCATTAGGGCACGTGATTGATGAGGACCCATCGGGCTGCGATATTATTTTGAGTAGGCGCGCACCTAGACCGGGAGAGCAGACCGGCGAGCCCCATTATCCGGTACTCTCGCCCTCCGACCTCTCCTCCTCCTGCCCTTCACCTTTCATTCCCCCGTTTCTGCCGGCCGGGCATCATCCCGTTTCACGGCGGGCGCAAGCGCGCGCCTTTCGTGCTCAAACTCGAACCCCTTTGTTCCCGCGGGCCGACGCTAATGAAAAGCACTTTTAACCGATGCTAATGGAAACGCGGCGCGCCGGGTTATACTTTCTCCGGCCGCGCGCACCTTCCGATCGCTGCGAAAAATTATCTCGTCGACCCTATCTCGTTACCCGGCACCGCGCGGCCGCGCGCGCGTCCTCACGCTTTTTGAACGATGGCCCAGGAATCGAGCTANGAATCGAGCGAGCGGAACGCTCGATCGCGGGATCAAAATTTCGGTGCCGCCGAAATGAAGCGTATGTTCGAAAATACGTAAAACAAGGTTCGACAATTGGGCACGGCCTTTGTACGAAAGCGGGGCTCTCTAGGTACATCTTGTTGTACAACACCCACGCCGAATTACCTGCTGAACAGCATTGTTTTCGCGAACAATGCGAACAACCCTCGGAGGTTCGCGCGACAAGCACCCTTCGGCAGCGGTGCTCAAACACCCTTTAACCGCCGACCCCTCTCCGTCGATTTCAATTAATTAACTAATTCATTGATTACCAGTGACTAATAAACGATTGCGAGACGCGTCTTTCGCAGCCGGGCAGATGGCGGCGTGAACAAAAATGGAAGAGCGGTTAATCAATAGGCAAAGTCGGTCGAAAGTAAAACGACAGGGCGGAAAGTTGCTGGCCGTGGGATCTCACGTTCGATTAAACATTTTTAATTGCTTTCGATCGATTAGCGAGTGCCAGACGTAACCTCTCTGTCAAATTCGGTAGCCGGCCGAATGATTTTCGGCCGACGGTCGCGCCTTTACCGCCTCGATGCGGCGTCCTCTTTCTTTCCAATCGAGGAATTATTGGAGTTAATCCAGCATCACCGACGGCCCCCCGATTTCTGATTGACTTCTCGCCCCGCCGGCCCTCGGACTTTTTTCCCCCGACCGACTACTCCGCCGTTCGGCGCCCTAAAACTGGACGACTATTGCCTATAATGAAATAGGGAACTACCGCGTCCACTTCCACGGTAATTAACGGCAATTGGCGCGTTCGTTCGGGCGACGTCGTCACGTTAATATCGCCGGGAATCGGCTCGGCTTCAATTACATTCGACTGCCCGCCGTTCATCGAGTTACCATTAACTACCTACGTCGTAAACCAATTGCATCAACAGTCTTTCTAATCCAGAAGTCGAGCGTACAGCTCCGCTCAAAAACGCCGATTCACCGCGAGGTCACGACGCAAAGCCGGGAGGAATAGACGCGGCGAGCATATAACTCTGCCGCTGAAAGAACAGGAAGCCTCGGTCGGTTTACGAGCGCGCGTGCATACAATTTTGAACGCGATGCACGAAAATCCTCTTAAAAAATTTCCGGGAATAATTCGTCGCGCGGGCGAGCGGCCGTGGCCGGGCGCTAACGAGGAAAAGCGGCGGGCACAGGTGTGCGTGGGCGGAAAGTTTTTTCTACAAATATCTCTGGCCAGCCGGGATAAACCGACGCGCAGATTCTCGCGAAATGCGCGCGATTACTCGACGCCCGCGATCGGTTATTTTATTTGCCGAAAAATCGGGGGACAAACGGCGCGCCGATTTTTATCCGGGATCGAGGAACAAACAGTGGCGTTCGTTAAACGAGGATCGATTATTAGCGTTACCGGAGTCGGGGCGGATTTACCGCCGAGGGAAAGTGTACGGGGCGCTGAACGACATATGCTCATTATTCGCACGCTTGCGCTTATAGAAAATCGCGGTGTTGTAACGAGCTCGTTAAAAACGCGGGAACGCGATCGGTCGACGGCACGCACACACGGTTTTATTAATTAGCAATTTTCTCCGACTCGAATTTCGCACGCCCCGCGAGAAACCGAGGCCGACGAGAATGAAACGCCCTGACGATCGACTGCACAGAGAAAATTTTCTTAACGCCGCGCGCATGATTAAGTTCGTTGACACGGCGAACGGGGGACGCGTGTATGCGCGATGCATACACCGGGGGGAATATCGAAATGAAGTATCAGCGTTATGCTCGAGCTGTTCGACGATTCAGTGAACGCGGCGGCGGCGGCCCCTTCGAGCGTAAAGAAAAGCAAGAAGAGATCAAGCCCGAACCAAACGACTAGAAAAGGGAACACCGGATGAACGTGAAGAAGTTCCGTGTAGCTGAAGTGGCATTTGTCTCCGAGCGTCGCATAGTTTAGTTATTCGAGTCGGCGTTTTTCTCAAACTTCCCGGGGCTTCTCCGTTTCCTTTATTCCCCCTCCGGAGGGAGAAGAATCGCCGGGGAAAACAAGCGAGTAAAAAAATAAAACGATCCGATTGTCCCAAGGACAATTAACCGCTACGTAAAAATGATTGGCGGGGAATTTGCAAAAGTCTCGGAGAGAGTACTCGGCCGGGGAAAAAGCGGCCGGCCGGAAGAAAGGCGGGCGGCGAGAATAAAGGGAAAGTGCGCGCGCGGGGAGACGATTTCTCCGCGTCGGGAGGTCGTTTACGAGTCTCGCGTAGCCGTCCGCAAAATAAAGATTTCGAGGGTTATTCAGCGGCAGCCAAGTGGCCCGTATATTAAGGGAGTGTTGACAGGTGTGTCGACTGGGAAAAAAGGTGGAAGACGGGGAAAGAGCGTCGGCGTCGGCGGCGTCGGTGAGTATCTAAAGCTGGAAAGAGAGCACAAAAGGGACGCCCGGAGCCCCCGTGGCGAAGTCGCCCGGACGGACGCGCGGCGGGTCGATGCGTCCCCGACTCGCCGCGCTACCTCGTTTGTTAATAATAATGGAATTGCATCGTGCAGCTGGGAATAGATGAACTTATTAGGTCGAACACGCGTGGTTTCTGTAGGAGACATTTAATTAAAATAATACAGCCGCGTGCCGTTTCGCGCGAGCCCGCGGACGACAAAACAATTTTAATTAAGCCCCCGTTTATTCGTTCGGCCGCGAATATTTATGATCCGCCTGATCCCCGGCGTTATCGTTCGATCTCCTTTCCCTTCCGTCGGCCCGGCGATCGCCAAGTAATTGTGTTCGGTCGGGGAAACGGGTCGGAATCGCGTTGCGTATCGTTGGCCGGCGGGTTCAGTCGGCCCCGGCCGTTCATTCACGACGCAGCTTTAGCGCGAGGCTTTTCATTAGGGCACGTGATTGATGAGGACCCATCGGGCTGCGATATTATTTTGAGTAGGCGCGCACCTAGACCGGGAGAGCAGACCGGCGAGCCCCATTATCCGGTACTCTCGCCCTCCGACCTCTCCTCCTCCTGCCCTTCACCTTTCATTCCCCCGTTTCTGCCGGCCGGGCATCATCCCGTTTCACGGCGGGCGCAAGCGCGCGCCTTTCGTGCTCAAACTCGAACCCCTTTGTTCCCGCGGGCCGACGCTAATGAAAAGCACTTTTAACCGATGCTAATGGAAACGCGGCGCGCCGGGTTATACTTTCTCCGGCCGCGCGCACCTTCCGATCGCTGCGAAAAATTATCTCGTCGACCCTATCTCGTTACCCGGCACCGCGCGCGCGCGCGCGCGTCCTCACGCTTTTTGAACGATGGCCCAGGAATCGAGCTATACGAGATTGATGACCGGCGCTCGCGCGATTAGCCCTTTTACCCCCGCGTTTTCCAAACTCGAGATTAATGCGCGGTCAATCAACCGGTATCTCTCAATTATTCTTGCCGCTGTGTCCACGTGCGCCTACCGCGATTTCGCCCGGAACGATCTACGAATATATCTGGCGGGCGATCAAAATTTCAGTGTACGATTTGAAGGAATTAAATCGAGACATTGACAGATCCTTCGGTGTTTTTAGATTATATGACGGATCCGTGTGAAAGTGAACTACGATTCTACTGAACTGGGTCGTAACGCGGAAACTTTTAACAGACACTACTAACGCTGCTTTGGAGAATGAAGTAAATGGACAATTTGTGAAAGATCTTCTAATAGAGATTAATCGAACAAAGAGTGATTGATACTGACGAGCTGGAAAAGTTAGCTCGGTTCGACACTTGACATCGTGTATGAAGCATTGCACGATGCAACAACGTATTTCAAACTCTGTCAACGATGAAAATTCGTTTGTTTTCAAAAACAGGCTCAGTTCATAATCATATAACATTATATTTATTTAATTCTCTGACACTTTCTGAGGCATCCTGTATATCTCAGGGTTGATTCGAACTTTAATAAATATCCCTAAATATTTGATAGCATTCAGTAATGCTATCAGAATAAACAATAACCGTGAAAGCCTTAAATCCAAAATCCCTAAATATTTCTTGATTTATTAAAATCAGTAATAATTATTTAATGAATGTAAGTTTGACGCCTATCAAACTTAGTCACCTAGATGTCTATGTGACTGAAGGTGACTGAGATGCAATAAACACATTACGCGGAACATGGGTTATCCGCTGGTCATTCGCTGGTCAGCCGCCATACGGCATAGTTACTGTTTCAAAGGCTATAATTGTATAAAATAAGATATCGACAATTGTGATGATTCAGGTGCGATATTAAGATTAACGAAATTTTAGTCTTAGTTTTAGTTTTAATTTTAGTTTTATAAGCATCATTTTGTTGTTTTACGTGTTATATTACAGTAATTACTAGCTGCAACTACACTTGTTGAGTAATTTATCTCTCCCTTGCTCTCGAGTTTATTAAGTCTCTGATTTCGAGACTTATATGAATATTAGTGGTTAGATGTCGAGGAGGATTCAGTGTCTAACGCAGAATTTGAAATCTCTTTTTTATCTCTACTTATCGTGAAGGTTTAACTTTTCGTGGGAACATCTCGAGAAGTTTTTCTTTTAAATACTCCGTAACTTCGGGCAGGGCATAAACTTGGCGAAAGATCTGGCTAATAAGGTGGATAGTTAAGCGCTATCGTGTTTCCCAACCAAATAAGTAGTGCGTGAGCGGGGCAGCATTCTCAGTTGAGGAAAATTTCACGTTTTATCATGGCAGACAGCTGGCCGGGCTGAAATGCAGAACGCGCACGTGAACCGACAGTGCTAATATGAAATTCAATTACTTCATAATTGCACGGGGGTTGAAAAAAAAAGAGGAGAAGGCTGTATCGGTGGTGGTTGCAGTTAATCCGGTTCGCTCGGTTAAAGGAGCGTTAAAAGGGTAGCCGGTAAGTAGGTCGTCGTTGTAAGACAGCCTTTACGCTACATCGGTCTTTGTCGCGATGAATTTTCATGTCGCTTTATACCCCGGCGTCTTAACTCAGGTAAGTACTCCGTCCGCTTTGAGAATTTGTCTGCGCGTTATCTCGGCGCGGCCGCGTTATCGCCGCCCGGGAATTGATCCGTTTCTCCGGATCGCGGAAAAAGTGGATCCCGGCAATCTGCGTTGCATTTTCCATCGGTTATCGAGCCGGCTGACGGCTAGTTTTCCGTGAAAACAATTTATCTTCATCGCGGGGTCTGGCGCAATCTGTAATGGGTCGGATATCGGACGAGCAAACATTCTTAGCCGGGCAAAGATTCCGGCCCTCCTTCCGCGAGAACGAACGATCCCCTCGCGTTTCCGATAGGGAAACAACTTTTTACCCCCGGAGATACGCTTCCGCTTTGTCTCTGCTCTAATATTCAAAAGCTCGCGTCCGCCAGCTTTGATCTCGGCTTCGAAATTGGGTCGTCGCATCCCGCGGTAAAAATAACTCTTATTTATAAATTTTACTTGAGAATTTCATCGATTTTTAATGCTAACTTGAGAACGTAGAGGTTTCGATAGCTGCGCCGGAGGTATGGAAATCGAGTCTTTCCCGTTAGGTTCGTCTGGACGACGACGCGAGCCGCATTTCCCTCCGGCTTTTCGGCCGACACTAATTATACCGAAAAATTCGCGCCCGGCCCGCCGGTTTCGAGTGTCTCTTTAACCAGCCGTTCCATATAACGAACGTATCGTTGCCTTTAATCAAAGAGCCACGAGAGCTAGCTGAAAATCCTATTCGAGATTTCCACTAGCGGCTCTCGCCGTTATATCTATCTTTGTACTAACTACCGTGGAAAAATGGAGCAACCCACTGGTCTGCACCGCTCCTACGTTGATTGATCCTACGAAGTGGTCTGCTTTTCTGTACAGCCTCGAGATCAATGCAATTTGCACGAAAATCCCGTTTTCACATTTTTACTTTACGCTCTGCTAGCACAAAATTAACCTAAGAGCGATTCCTCATAAATATGTATGTAAGAATTGCCAGAGCTTTTTTCCTATCGCCATTTATTAAATGCGTCCCGTTGCAATATACAGAGTAATCTCTTCAAATAAGGCCGCCATTTTTTTATTATTGCTGATCGAAAAATACCGATACGATAACGTGATCTTCGAATGACCTGAATCTCTGGAAATTAAACTTTCACGTAAAACTTATTTAATAAAACACAAGCTTTGATCAAGACTCGACAATCAACAGCGTGAATGTAAACATGTTTATTATCGTAATATTGATGATACCTAACGGATTGAAATCCTGATCAGTTTCAATTTATCAGTGCACCGACGTACTGTTTCAAATGAATTATTCAACACGAGAGAAAATTGATACGGTATTCAGTTACGGGAAAGCTGATCAGTGTTTAAGAGAAGCAGTTCGAATGTACATAAATTCCCGCACCGTAATTGTAAATCACGTTTAAGCAAAATTTTTGCATCCGAATAAGACGGGACATTTAAACGGCGTTAGTTAAATGGATCACCCTGTATATTATGAAGGATTGAGGGATCAGTGAACTCTATTTGCGCTATCTCATATTTTCATTCATTAATGCGTGCCTCGCTTCAACACAGTCGAACCAATTCTCTAATCACGGTATTAGAGAGAATCCGTGATCTTGAACCCACTCGAGGAGAAGCTTCAGGCTTAGGGGAGGCACGGAACACAGAGAGAAATCCTTATCAAAGTGGATTCTCCGTGGGTAATCGAGTGTATGATTTATTGCAACCAAAGGGTCTACTTTCATTTCCGGGATCGGGCTAAGTCCCCCCGATCCCTCTGCGACTCAATTGGATTCTCCTATGTAAACCGTTTGATCGAACGTTACGTTCCAATAATACACTGTACAAACTTGCATCCTACCCAGAATAAAGAAGCCCGATAGCATCGTCGACCGCGAGACCAGGTTTCCTCAATTTTCCGCGGAACCGTCGTCGTCGCTACGATTAACCGTTTCGGGGGGCGAAGTTTTTCCCCGTGACCCTGTTCGGTTCGCCGCGGAACAAGTACGGATTGTAAATCCGGGGTGAGTTATCGCCGCGCTTCGATCAAAACTGTGGAACTGCAGTTCCAGGCCGGGCGCGTTAAATTTTTCACTGGAAGTTCTTCCGGTTACATCAGTTTCTCTGTTCCGGTGAAAAATAGTCGCGGCCGTTCGGGTGCGCGCGAACATCGAGTAGTTTCCCGTTCGCGTCTCATCTGCTAATCTCGCGGATCGATAAGGACCCGTAATAAATCTTCCTCTTTCGTTACTGGATAACGATTAAAAGAACATTAGCGAGCACACGCAGTAGCAGTGTTTTTTTCGCCGGCTCGTCGGAGGCAATCGGTGGAAATGGAGCGGCGGACGGGGTTCGATGGTAATATTTCTCCTTGATATTGGTGACAGCGGTGTGTCAACCGAAGATACGGTCGCCGACAATGGGGGATCCACTCTGGATATGGGCTCGGCGATAAGCCCCGCGTCGATTTTTCACGCCGACGACACGGCCAGAAGTCGGAGCTCTTAACGCGTTCACGTGGAAGTCGGAATGTCCGGTGGCCCCCGAGAAACCGTCGACCAAATCTCCCACCGAAAAGTATGAACATCCAAAATCCTTGAGTCTTCCAACTCGAGAGCATCGTAAAAATTGCATAAGGAATAATTCACGAGAACTAGGGTAAATGTGCCAATTAGTGCGAATTTTTATACAAGGTAACTTTGAACGCGAAAATCAGCTATATCGCAAGAAAACGTGAACATTAAATTAAATAAGTCGGTTTTATAAGGTGATGAAATACAGGTGAACCTCCTTAAAGTAATTACAAATCTCATTATTGCTATTTATTTTGTTTAAATTATTATTATCAAATAACAAAATAATCAATGAATTTCTTTTATTTCGTCTAATACGTTTAAAAAATTCATAATTAATGATTTTAATAAAAATCCGCATTATTTGGGGCATCCGGAGTAATTGGCACACTTACCCTATTATTATTATTATTGTTATTATTATTCCGATTATATAAGCGGCGTTTGAGACTCGGAGATGTATTCGGTTTGGAGTTTCGGTGTACCGGAGTCCGTCGATTAATCGGTTTTCGTGATGAGTTCTAATCGGGTTATCGGTCGATTTCAAATTGAACGGAAGATTAGAGAGAACAAGGTTCGAGGAGGGACGACGCCGGCCGGAAGAATAATCCAAGTGGGAAACCGGTGTCGGTGCACGAGAGCCCGGGGTCTATGGAGTATCGATGAGAAGACGGATGCTCGCCTCGATCGAACGGGCAACGGGAACATATTTCAACTCCATCCCTGGCAACCCCCTCGCGTTATCTCTCGAATTTGATACCGAACGTGCCAACGAGCAAGCTCGACGTCGTTCGTCATGCCTGCGAATATTGAAACAACGTTCAAGATGTTTAAATAAATGACCTAACAGCCGTCTGCGTTTGTTCCTCTCGCTACGTTTCCCACCCCCGTCGTCGAACGCTCGGGCGAGGCCATATTTCAGAAGGCATTTGCCAGGTTGATAACAGGTCGAACCTAATTTTTTGATCGTCGCGCGACGATTCCAATAGTAAAACTGCCGTTTCGGATTTTATGCCCGGAACTAATGCCCGAGTCTAAATCAACCGCGAGGACATGATAGCCCGTGACAGCGAAATTGCTTTTAAATCGTAATCGTCTTCGGGGCTACCTGTTGGAACTAACCGCGGCTTCCAACTGGAATTTCTTCATCCCCCGATCGGCCCCAACCCCGCCTTATGCATCGACCTCGAACCGAATCAATTCTATATCTCGAAGTAGAGAAAACTATTCACGGGGCTTTTACTTCTTGGCTCGATTTATGTATCTCTTTCCGCGGCCGATACATTTTCACCCACGGTTTCCGTTCAATTTGTACTAGTTTTCCTTCCCCTGTATAAAACTGCTTTCTCGCGGCTTCGCCACTGTCGAACAACGTTGATTAAAAAACTTTGCCAGCCGAAGCTGCACTCGGTTTCAATCGACGTTTCTTTAAATCGAAAATATGTAACCCTCTCTCGCTCCACTCCACGGTTCAACTCAAGAACTTGGCATAAGCACCATCGTAAAATATGGTATTTACGAATTTCGAAAATAATTACATTCCATGTTAAGAAAATCCTTTAAATGTTTATGCCAGGAAATATGTTCTCTCTCATTAAAAACTACGTTTCCTCGCGGAGGACTTCGAGAGGAACGGGCGAGAGTGACGCCGTTAACGATAACGAGTCGAAAGTTCCGTAGAAAATGGATTGTCAAGCTGCGAGTTACTCATCGTCGCCCTAAACACTCATCGCCCCCTTGGATTTTAAGAGCTCGCTGTACATTTTTTACCCGGCTGGAAACAGTGAAAATTCTTAAAAGCTGTAGTTGCCAAGTTTTAAGGCACGACGCGGTCGCGACTCGCAACCAGCGCAGCGGCGTCGCCATTTACTCTTTGGTAACTTTCCAAACGGGAAAGTTTCGCGGAACACGCGTTATATGGGGTGTGCGCGCACACGCTGCCCCGCGTCCTAACCGCGGTTACACACCTCGACGAGCATAGGAAACGTCGGCAGGTCATTAGAAAAATGTACTACTGCTTACCTAAAAATCTATCCCCCTCTTAGCCCCATTCGTCTCTCCCTTCGATAGTAGCCTAGGGTGGCTCACTATAGCAAAAGATAAACCACTGTCGTGGAATTATTTCTGAAGATTATTTATTTCCCCCATTTTCATGCAAAGTGCAGTTGAAAGAAGCTCGCATTAATGCCATTGACTATGTCGTACAAATGAGGTTATTAGTTCTCGAGGAAATTCTGGTCATGAAGCTAACGTGACCAGAGTACTATCTATCAACAGAGAGAAAACTTGAGAAGTTATATAATAATAATGGGGTTCCGTTGCGAATCGAATCAGCGTTCATTATCATTTTATCTAATATTCATTCGGCTTACATCGCTTCTGCATTAAACGACTCAAACGGTAATAAACTTTTAAATAAGTTTCACTTGAAACAAGCGCATTAACGAAGTTGGCAGAATTCGCAGACGTACATTCGAAAGTAAACTTATAGAAGGCTAATGACTTCGAAACGAGCTCGCTGGCAAGTACGTAACTGAGGACAGAGTGCATCCCCGGTCTGACGGCGGCGGTGGTGCAGGATCACTTTTCATGTTTCGCATAATGAGAAGAATAAACACAACCCCGGTAATTAACGTTACTCTATTTCGCTAGGGTATCCTTACAATTTACATTGCTGATTGCCGAGTTTCGTCCGAATTAGTACTTAGAGGAGCCAGGACTAATGTATAATCAAAGAGTGGTTGTTGAAACGCGCGGCAGTCGCGTGCAGACGTTGTGTTATAGGATACCGTAAATTCGTTACGCCGACGCTCCTTCTCGCTGACGGGCCTCGCCGGCGAGATTTCTCGCTGAAATTCCTACCGGTAACTTCCCTCATTGAGGGAGCCGTACCCCGCCCGGATTAAATCCCGATATTCAATTCGGCCAATCTGCATGAATATAGTCGCGGCCCGTGACTAAGGATCGTTGAGTTACGGTCCCAACTATTCGGAATGCAATATCACTCTGACTAGATTTTTCCCTACCCTGCTAAATGGGACTCTATTACAATTTTCATCTCGCTGGAACCGCGGAGAGACTGATCGTTTTTATTACTGCCCACCATTTTGCTTTTTCCCAAATGTCAAGCTATCAATTAAATCGTATGGAACTCTATCAGAATGTGTATTAAATTATGCTTGTGACATTTTCATTGAGTGCCAAAAATAAAGTCTGCAGGTTTGAACATTTCAAACTCTGTAACAGAAAATTGATTGAAACGAATTGATTGAAAACCGTAATTGTAGTTCTTCACTTGGTGCCAAGATACCTTAAACAGAAAATGTTAATTAATATTTGGCATATGACAAGATTTCATGTGACAAACGCTCGATGGCAGACCAGCTGAAACAGATTAAAGGGACCAGACAATAAATAATAAAATAATGTCAATATCAGTATTTCATAAAAATACCACCATTATAGAGTGGCAAAATATTATCTCACCATGTCAATGAGATTCTTGGGCTTTTTATTTTCCGCAACTCTAACGCGAGTATCATTTTCGCAACACTAATTGAAAATTAATCAGAAAAGCTACTCGAATGAAAAATTGAAAACTAGAACTCTAATAAGCAAATTCCAAAAGGAGAAATGTAAAAAACTAAACTCTGATTCATTACAAAAAAGTTCTATTCTAATTCAACGCAAATGCAAGTATAAAAAATGCAGAAAAACGCGTGATTTAGATTCGCAACGCTACTATCAAAACACGACCAAGCTTATCGCATCTCTACTTCAACAACCGGTATTTTAATTCGCAACACTAATAAAGAAACGCGGCCTGGGATAACCGCAACTCTAATACAAACCGTGATCTCGATTCGCCACTCTAATACAACTCGTCTGAATAATTCGCAACGCTAAATGGAACCGCGATTGCCCAAGACGTTGGGGCGGCAGTGATGGCCAGCCCGATGACTTACAGACTAAAACTACAACGAGCCTAGCGACAAAGTAGTAACTAATGATTCTGCATTTAAGAAATTGTATGAACACAATTTCTGAATGCAGAATCATTGATAGTTGCCCTCTTGAGGGTGCATAGCACCGGGCCTCTTCGGCACATGGCCTCTTCTCTCTTCGGGCGGCTTTGCCCCATCTGAAACTTAAATCTAAGCTCGAGATCCCTCAGATCGGAAATCATAAATAATTTAGAAAAATGAAATAAAAATCGCGGAATTTTAGAAGCACGCGTAGACCTGACCCGAAGGTCATAGGTCATGCGTGCTGATCTCGAGCGTGACTCTATGCGTTTCGTTCCGCGCGGCGCGATCCTACCCGTCCGCGACCGCGAGCAAAATGGGGCATTCGAAAAATCGACAAATCAAGTGACAACGGATTGGTCCGTCGTCTCACCGTCGATTGATCAAACGCGAATTTCCTGAAACAGGTTGGACACGGCGGAAACGCGCCTACCCGAGTGAGAACGTGCCAACCTGCCCGGCCCTACCTACTTACATTTAAACACACATTCAGAAGTAAACTACCTACCTACCTAGCCGTCCTATATTTAAAAATGGCAAAACAGTCACACCAACACAAGCAAAAGGCACGACGGTACGTGCATTCACAGGTGACACTACTCGGGCGCAAAGAGCCTACACTAGAGAGAACGTCCCGGGACGTCTCCGACACCCGAGTTTATACCAGAATCATACTCTAAGGTTGTACGTACCGATCAGCTGGAATCGGCTGGCGAAATTAGCTACCATTGCGAATTATAAGAAACCGACGATCTATCAATTTTTTATTAATATTAAAGATTTGTTCTTTATATTTCATACGTGCAATCATTCGTTACTCGTACTCATACATGTTAGGAGAAAATGGTAAATGGACTGAACTGGTTTTATTGCCAGTATTTTAATTAAATACATGCAATCTCACGGTACCTTATTTCGTACCATAGAAATGCAGTTACTCGAAAAATGAATAAAATATGAAAGCTGAAGCAATTTTTATTAATATAATTTGAATTAAATGGAATTAAATTCCTTTAGAATTTCTTTTTTAGAACTTCTAAATTCCTTTAGAATTTAATTGCTTAAGGATATAATTGAGAGAGACTTTAAGTATACTATATTATATAATTATCTAATGATAAGTTGTATAATATTAAATATATTACTGTAAAGAACCGACGCAAGTCCGCAGCCTAACCACATACACACAATACGGAGATTACGTCGTGCACGATAGACTAATCCACCAGCCGCCGACACACAATTAATAAATTAATATATATAAACTAGGTTCATCGTGCCTATCGCCTGTCACCCGATTCAAGTAGCACCTGGGCACGTGAGTGGGATCCAGGCGAGTAAACACGGAAGGGGTTAAACCTGAAAATCCTGATCTAAAAAATGCTTAATTAGGATTAGTGTATACTACTTTCAATCAAAATAACTCTAGTTTAATTTCATTTGATTTCAAAAGACTACATGAAACATTAATACTAAATTTAAAAAAACTGTGTTTTATAAAAAGAGAGACTCTAAGCAAATTTTAATTCATTTAATTAAACAAGCAAAGACTCGAATGCGATTGAAACTCAATTTCAATCTCTAACAAATATGTAAAATAATATGAAATGTTCTCAGGAGATTCCATCGTCAAAGCAAATTTTCTATATAAGACTGGAAAGTAGTTCTCATATTGGAAGCTTTGACTTCGAAATCTACCCCTATCGCCTTCTTGTACGTGAAATATAATCCATTTCTTTATGCAAACGACTAGCAATATGTCATAATAATATTGCATCTTTAATTAACGAAATGTTACAATGGATACATCGTTTCGTATCACTGTCAGGTATCGCGAAGTATTACGATGGATACATAATTTCGTATCATCATTTCGTATCACGAAATCGAAGAAATAAGATCTAATTAATGTTACATCGTTTTCTTACTTTTATTAAAAGCTGAGAACGTACCCTAGCATTTAATACTCATAAAAGTCTGAGAATTTCTCAGACACGAAGTCGGAGGACATCCGACTTCACAACTATACTTTACGTGATCAAATGGAATCATAGTACCATGACCATGTAATTACGAAATACTTATTAATTTAATCATTGAAAAATATCAATACTTTTCAATAAAACATTTGTTCTCAGGTTCTTATTAATATGAAATAAATCGCGAGTACAAGAAGCCCTGACCTGAACTGACACATAAATGAAACATCAAACAACAATATAAAATTGTTACTACTCCCGAGGATTTATAATAATATTACAAACACTCAGGGTCGCTATGCTCGTCCAACAGATGTAAATTACAACCAGTCACTCGTGTCGTTTCGGACCTTTCGTCCTGCGGCATGATTGAGTGACCGGAGGAACTTAAAAGCATGCGACTCACAGTGATGAATTTCTTCATTGATGCTATTGCCACCAGAAAAATCAAGGGATGTTAAAGACCACGTCAGACAAAACTCGAGGGATACCAGAGATCATCAATCATCGATCACCAGGAGACGAATAATAAAGATAAAAACTGTAACAGAGAAAAATAAAAGAAAACATTATAATTAAACTGGTCAAGTTTGCAATATTTTATTTCAACAGATGCTCGAATCAAATTGATTAAATTCTACTGATAATTCAAGGACGAAAGTTCGAAAGCAAAGTTATTTGAAATGAGAAATACGAAGATACTTACGTTGTATTCTCGAGGAGTACCATCGTTCTATTTTATTCTCCATTCTTGATGTGACTCTAAACGCGAGACTCTAATCAAATTAAAAGACTAATTTTATAATGAAAGAAGTGGAAGACCAAATATGAATCAACGAACAACACTGACTCTAATTTCGCGATTAAGTATATAAAGGATAAGAGAAATGTATGATGAATTAATTAGAAATTGATTGAAAGATATTTCAACTGCAAATTCAAATACATTAGAAGCTATTGCGAAACAAGCACTGATTGTACCGGTCGCATTGCGCGCGGCCACAAAATATTCTTGGAGCAGCCAGGATAAAATCCCTGTAACAAAAAAGTAATAAAACAAAACATTACACTTCGTTCTTTAAATCTTTTCATTATTTTTCAATGCACACTCAAGCGTACGTTTTCGAACATAGAAAGACGATAATGATTTCTGTGTAAACAATTGAAAGATCGAAATATAAACATGTAGAAATGAGACACCAAGTTCTCTCTCTCCGCGACGAACGTAAACAAAACAAGTTTCATCAACAGGCACATTTTGAGAATTGGTGGAGGGGGGCAGACGCTTGAGCATGCATTACGTAATTACACAATATTCAATGGTAATGATCGAAAATATTCGTTTGAAATAAATTCGACTAAGAAGATAGATAGAAATCGAATATAAGAATGAAGATATGCTTACACTGCTGCCCACCGAAGAATGCTTTCTCTTCGCGCTACCTTCTTTCTTGAAGTGATTTTAATACCGAAAACGAGCAAATAGGAATAAAGGGAAATTACTTAGAAATCTACTGACGTGGCCGTTCAAATATTTATCGACGAACTAGCACTGACTCGAATTCCGCGATAGAATTTATCAGAAATCAAATGCAATGAAATAGGAAAAGATATCTGAAGTTAATTAATTCGAAAAGTTGAAGCAAAGTGGTTCTATGGCCGCATTGCACGCGGTCACAAAATCGAGAAACTTCTAATTACGAAACAAGCACTGACTCTAAGATCGCATTGCACGCGATCACAAGATTCTGAAAAGAAGAATCTGGAAAAAAGCAGAATTAATATACAAGGCAGTGTGTAGGGAGGAAAATGATACAAAATATATCGATTCTTATTTATCATTTCTTATTTCTTGCTGTCCACCATCGAGCGTTTGCCTGTTCCTAAAAAGCAAGATGTTAATTAAATCGTAATAAATTCTATCAGAACACAAATCAAATCATGCTTGGCATCGTCAATAAGTGCCAAAAATATCATTTAATGAATCTCTAGGTTTGAAAATCGCAAGAGCAACGAAACAAATCGTTCCAATGACAGAATCGTAAAAAGAATAAAATGTTTGTCTCGAATGTTCTACTAGAACGAAAACCGTTGAGCGATGAAACGTTTAAAAGTTATTTCAGCTCTAAGTTAGAATTTAGCTCGAAAACTACTTGAATTAGAAAACTAGATAGATTTCTTTTAGTATTCTCGATATATACCGCAAAATGTATGAACAAATGAACAAAATATGAACTTTTTTGCGCTTACGAACACCTTGTCCACCTTGTCCACCT
>SMSR01016158.1:0-55875 GCA_019453355.1 Ceratina japonica | reverse complement strand
ATCCACTTTCGAACAAAGGCATGAGCAATCTCTCTCCTCATCTCTGCTGTGACCTTTGACTATAGTCAAAGGCTGTGACAGTAGCTGGTGGAATCAGAGGTGGAATGTTGTTTTCTTTGCCGCGGGCAAGGTGCCACCTGGTGGCTCAAACTTGCCTTCGGGCCGCTACCGCACCCCTTGATCTCCCGAAAAAAAACTTCTAATGAAAAGGTAAAAAATTAGGCAAGTTTGAGATGTGTTGTTCCAATAAAATAATTTTATGTGTCTTTAGATTANTGGAATGTTATGTTTTCTTTTCCTCCAGTTTGAGATGTGTTGTTCCAATAAAATAATTTTATGTGTCTTTAGATTATTTTGTTATAACGTAAAACATATTACAACATGATGTATTATTATATTATTATACAACATGATTTCTTTACATCATGTATTACGATATGTATTACGTGCTCACATTATATCTTCTAATTTTTATATCTATGTAATATTACTATTTACCATAACGCAATTTGGATAGGAAGATTTGTTTTGTAACATTCTATAGTCACTTTTATTCAACTATTTCCTTAGTCATATTTGGATTATGTTTACATGACGGTAACATACACATGAACTGGAATAAATTTTTTACTGGTACGTCGGATCACGGACATGATGAGGACGAAACGGAAACGGAAGACGATGAGGATATTACTGATAGCAATGGAACCGTGTCAATCGATAAGAGACCGAATTTTCTGGGAATGCATTTCCACAGATTTTCACAAAACGATTATTCGCAACGATGTGTCAAACTTACCTTCTTAATTATCAACGCGGCCACATTCGTGCGTATTAATTTATCCAGAATTTATTTTTAATTACAATTAGAGTAATCACAGCTTGCAGGAAATGTTGCTGTCGTAACTTCTACCTGGACTCTCACTGATAATAGAATAATGTCAAGATTGATCGGTCAACGTTCTTTCATTACGGCGTTATTGTTCATCGGTTTGATTGCGTCATTAGTATCGTCATTGGGAATTGTTGGCTTACTTCGAAAAAGGAGAAAGCTCTTAAACATCGTAGGTTGTTCTCGCTATATTAATTATAAAAAACATAAAGATATAACATAATAATTAAAAATAATTAAAATAATTAAAATAATTAAAATATAAACATAATTATAAAAAACAGATAAGAAACAAATCATTCAAAAAGACAAGCTTTCTTTACTATTGTTTGTCTGTAAAGAAGTAAGGCTCGAAACGAATAAATTATGAATTTCATTACAGTACGCATTGTGTTATTTATCATTCCTTTGCACTATATTTATCACTGCTATAATGTGTTTCTGGATCTTCGATGAAATCACAAGAAAAATCCAAGACGACATGATTTCTTCCATTGAAACTTATCATTCCTCATTTTCAAGTCGAGAAGCTTGGGACAACACGCACAGATATGTAAGGAGATAATTTCTAGTATTTACATCGAGCCGTTCCCGAAAGATCTGACATCCTGATGGTTTTCTCTTTCAAAAATTAGCCCTTAAGAAAAACTGTATTTTAGCTGAAATGTTGTGGGGTAAAATCCGCAAAGGACTGGTTGAAATATCACATCGACATACCAAAGAGTTGTTGCGCGAAGCCTCTTGACGAAGTAAATTTTATTTAATTAATTAATTTATTACATTCATCAATTTAGAACGAAATTGACGAAAGACTTCGTTTTGATTTTCGTAGTGTTTACAAATGACAGAAGCAGTGGCTTATAAATCAGGATGCTTACGAAATGCTGTGCTCCTGTGGAAATCGTACATGCATACGATCAGTATGGTTGCGCTGTTGCTCTTCATAGTCATAGTGAGTCGATCACTCTTTCGTACACTGAATTCATTTCTAAATTAACTAAAAGTCCTCCGCACAATTTTCCGTTTCAGTTAATTAGTTTTCTTCTTGCGCTTTGTCTGCTGGTCAGGCTGGGAAGAGAAAGCCACTGATAGGTATTTAAACCAAAATCATTAGAGACACTGATAAAACGACGGAATTGTATTTGGAACGAGACATGGGTGAATGATTTAGCATTCGTATGAAAAAATTACAAACTCGTCGTGAAACTTTTTTCCATTTTTACTATCATACATTATATGTATATGTATAGATCATATATTTTCCGAAAACATCGTATTTATGATAATAATATTGTATGTAATTGTTTACATTCGCTGGGCTTTTTCTTTCGTTATATCTGTATACGTGCGTTTGTGCGGAATTTTTTTCGAAAATCTTTCCCTTAAAAAGTGAACCTGTTAGCCGAAAGAAGACAGATTTTTATGGGACTATCTGTTTGGTTAAGCCACTTTTATTTTCAAATTGCCTTTTCTCTTCGTTGGAATTCTTAACTCGAGATTCACAAATTCGACCGTAATTCTGCCCTTTGATAATATTTAATGAAGCTATAGCGAAAATCGTTTCCATCGTTCCATCGCGCGACATGAAATATTGGGATACTTTGTCATAACAAATATATTTTATTGGAAAGTCGGTTGTTAAATTTGTTCTACGTNAGATATGTAAGAAGATAATTTCTAGTATTTACATCGAGCCGTTCCCGAAAGATCTGACATCCTGATGGTTTTCTCTTTCAAAAATTAGCCCTTAAGAAAAACTGTATTTTAGCTGAAATGTTGTGGGGTAAAATCCGCAAAGGACTGGTTGAAATATCACATCGACATACCAAAGAGTTGTTGCGCGAAGCCTCTTGACGAAGTAAATTTTATTTAATTAATTAATTTATTACATTCATCAATTTAGAACGAAATTGACGAAAGACTTCGTTTTGATTTTCGTAGTGTTTACAAATGACAGAAGCAGTGGCTTATAAATCAGGATGCTTACGAAATGCTGTGCTCCTGTGGAAATCGTACATGCATACGATCAGTATGGTTGCGCTGTTGCTCTTCATAGTCATAGTGAGTCGATCACTCTTTCGTACACTGAATTCATTTCTAAATTAACTAAAAGTCCTCCGCACAATTTTCCGTTTCAGTTAATTAGTTTTCTTCTTGCGCTTTGTCTGCTGGTCAGGCTGGGAAGAGAAAGCCACTGATAGGTATTTAAACCAAAATCATTAGAGACACTGATAAAACGACGGAATTGTATTTGGAACGAGACATGGGTGAATGATTTAGCATTCGTATGAAAAAATTACAAACTCGTCGTGAAACTTTTTTCCATTTTTACTATCATACATTATATGTATATGTATAGATCATATATTTTCCGAAAACATCGTATTTATGATAATAATATTGTATGTAATTGTTTACATTCGCTGGGCTTTTTCTTTCGTTATATCTGTATACGTGCGTTTGTGCGGAATTTTTTTCGAAAATCTTTCCCTTAAAAAGTGAACCTGTTAGCCGAAAGAAGACAGATTTTTATGGGACTATCTGTTTGGTTAAGCCACTTTTATTTTCAAATTGCCTTTTCTCTTCGTTGGAATTCTTAACTCGAGATTCACAAATTCGACCGTAATTCTGCCCTTTGATAATATTTAATGAAGCTATAGCGAAAATCGTTTCCATCGTTCCATCGCGCGACATGAAATATTGGGATACTTTGTCATAACAAATATATTTTATTGGAAAGTCGGTTGTTAAATTTGTTCTACGTTCTAAAAATCTATAAATCATGCGTCTATTCTTGCGTAGGATTATGGTTGCTGTTAATAAATTCCATGAAATATTCACCAACTTTTGGATCATACTGATTTGTCGCTGATTTTTTTTCTTTTATTGGTTTAAATGTAATCTCAATGGTAAAAATGCAAATACATAGAAAATACAATCTATGAATAATATTAATCTTGGCGTAATGCTAGAAATTGTATAGACTTTTGGCCCCAGCGTGTTCTTGATCCCGGTTTTGCACGCCCATTCTTTTTTATCCCTATCCACCATCCATAATTTTGATATTTTCGCGATCGAAAAGCATCGTACGAACCAACGTTCCACTGTTCCCATTCCGTATTGTCTTTACTTCCATTTGGCTAGAACATAACGATTAGTTTGTCTCTTATGAGGAAGGAATATTAATGATTTCAGAAATGTAAATTAAAGCTGTTTTAGTCGTAGAATCTCCGCAAAAATATGTTACACGTGTCATAAATATGCATAGTGTATTTTCTCATTTTGCTGTATAGCCACTCGCGTTAAAAAGTATATTTTAATTGAAATGCGATAAAATAATTATTAATATCGTTTAACCACTATTTTTTCCTAATTTTAGCATTGTGTGAGAATTTCTATTGTTATTATACCTCATTTACAACTGTTTAAAAGCTTTTGCATGCGTTAATCGAGAATTTGCTATAATACTTCTTTTAACATCTTCTAACTATGCATTATTTCTTATGAAACCTACTCACGAAAGATAATTAATTATTATTGTATAAAATTCTAATATCCTGGCACTATCGTTTCTTTAATATTGTTCCAATTTAATGTAGCTCCATTTAACTAAACTCCATAAAAACGCACGTTAACTTGAGATAGTCTCAACCCCAAAACGAGCTCGTCAACATCTTTTTTTCCACATAAGCTTAATAGAATAATAATATTTATTTACGGAATTTCAAATTTTAAATTATAGCTAAAACCATTTTAAGCTTACCTCCCCATACAGACGACCCTTTTTATTGAAAGCCAAATACAGACTAGTCTGAATACTTTGTATCCGAATTACTCCAAATGCTACTGGTATAATGTGAAGTAAAGCTAAAAATGAATTAAAACAACTATTCTTATAAAGTTATCTGATCATAATAGATTCACATTACACAATCTGTTTTAATAATTAAGTACCATGCGGTTCATTCGTTGCATTGAAACCGCGAACACGACCAGAGTTCGACACGCCGAGATGATATCCGGTCCGACAGAACAATTTGATTACGACACAATTGTACACAGGATTTTGTGCCGGCTTCCTCGGATCCCATATAACGCAAGGCGTGTGTTTAGCCAAATCCGATCTCGCGTAACGCGCAGCTCTGTAAAAGTGNGAAATATTGGGATACTTTGTCATAACAAATATATTTTATTGGAAAGTCGGTTGTTAAATTTGTTCTACGTTCTAAAAATCTATAAATCATGCGTCTATTCTTGCGTAGGATTATGGTTGCTGTTAATAAATTCCATGAAATATTCACCAACTTTTGGATCATACTGATTTGTCGCTGATTTTTTTTCTTTTATTGGTTTAAATGTAATCTCAATGGTAAAAATGCAAATACATAGAAAATACAATCTATGAATAATATTAATCTTGGCGTAATGCTAGAAATTGTATAGACTTTTGGCCCCAGCGTGTTCTTGATCCCGGTTTTGCACGCCCATTCTTTTTTATCCCTATCCACCATCCATAATTTTGATATTTTCGCGATCGAAAAGCATCGTACGAACCAACGTTCCACTGTTCCCATTCCGTATTGTCTTTACTTCCATTTGGCTAGAACATAACGATTAGTTTGTCTCTTATGAGGAAGGAATATTAATGATTTCAGAAATGTAAATTAAAGCTGTTTTAGTCGTAGAATCTCCGCAAAAATATGTTACACGTGTCATAAATATGCATAGTGTATTTTCTCATTTTGCTGTATAGCCACTCGCGTTAAAAAGTATATTTTAATTGAAATGCGATAAAATAATTATTAATATCGTTTAACCACTATTTTTTCCTAATTTTAGCATTGTGTGAGAATTTCTATTGTTATTATACCTCATTTACAACTGTTTAAAAGCTTTTGCATGCGTTAATCGAGAATTTGCTATAATACTTCTTTTAACATCTTCTAACTATGCATTATTTCTTATGAAACCTACTCACGAAAGATAATTAATTATTATTGTATAAAATTCTAATATCCTGGCACTATCGTTTCTTTAATATTGTTCCAATTTAATGTAGCTCCATTTAACTAAACTCCATAAAAACGCACGTTAACTTGAGATAGTCTCAACCCCAAAACGAGCTCGTCAACATCTTTTTTTCCACATAAGCTTAATAGAATAATAATATTTATTTACGGAATTTCAAATTTTAAATTATAGCTAAAACCATTTTAAGCTTACCTCCCCATACAGACGACCCTTTTTATTGAAAGCCAAATACAGACTAGTCTGAATACTTTGTATCCGAATTACTCCAAATGCTACTGGTATAATGTGAAGTAAAGCTAAAAATGAATTAAAACAACTATTCTTATAAAGTTATCTGATCATAATAGATTCACATTACACAATCTGTTTTAATAATTAAGTACCATGCGGTTCATTCGTTGCATTGAAACCGCGAACACGACCAGAGTTCGACACGCCGAGATGATATCCGGTCCGACAGAACAATTTGATTACGACACAATTGTACACAGGATTTTGTGCCGGCTTCCTCGGATCCCATATAACGCAAGGCGTGTGTTTAGCCAAATCCGATCTCGCGTAACGCGCAGCTCTGTAAAAGTGAATTCAATATTTAGAATACGTGTCCGACGCTTATGAATCGTAAATATAAAATCTACAAATATACAAGCATTTAATTCGAACGTCGAGAAAACATTGAGTGAGTTTTACAGTCCTCTGTAGTTCAAGAGTCTGAATATGAATTACGACAATGAAGACGTTCTATGACAATAAACTGATTATTATAGTAAACAAAAGCACCGGCTGTGCACGAGGAACTGGGACGAGTTCATCGATCACTTGCGTTAGTCAGATGTATTTTCTGCGGTGCATTACCGTAAAATCGTTTTAAAGTCGATCCCGATGCTCTACTTTAAGGATCATTAAATAGGCAATTAACGGAAATTAACGTGACAATTAATTAGACGTGATGCATCCCTGTCGCGTGAAAATAATATTATTCGGCAGACTGTTGCATACGCGAAGTGAAATAATTACATGTAAATAATACTGTGTTCGCAATTTTCGTCGGCAGTCTTGCAATTTTTAGATAATTCACGTAAGATGACACGCGAAATAGCAGTTTTCGGATCAGCGAACACGATACACCTCGAAATGACATGTTCTAACGAAGAGGTTCCAGAGTACGACGACGTGATACGCGATATGCACTCATTGATCAGTTGATTCGATTAACTTTCAGCTTCATATTGTCACAGGGTCACTAGGTAGGGTGTAGTTAAGGTTCGTGTTAAGTATACGTATATTATTACCGGCATTCGAGCACCGTGGCAACCAGTGAGGCTGCGGGCTCGGCCTGCAATTCCGCACGAATTGCATTAAAAGCACACGCACGATGTGTAACGTAAAATTAGGATCGACGTTTATGACCGAGTCTGCGCTCGGGTTTCAACAAATAGATCGTGCCACGTTCAAAGTGTAATTAACGGAGGCGTGTTGTTTTTTTTTGTCTATTGCGTAATTTCAAGGCAGAATTTCTAGGTCTAGGAATAATTACAAGAGAACGGAGTGTAAATCTTACCTCGCGACAAATCTGTCGTATAATTTGAATAATTGCAAATACAATGTGACAATGTATTTTTATTAATAATGAAAGAAGATCGTAGAACGATCTTATTGTAATGATATGGGTTTTCGTCAATTATTTTCTTCAATTTTAGAAAACCAGCGATAATACGTTTCCACCTCGTTACTGGCACCATTAGCTAGATTACTATTAATACATGTGTACGTGTACACGCTTTGTTCTCCGAATAAAATCTATCGGAACCGCGTTTCTCCCCCTCGAGGATCTGTTTAAAATTAACGGGGTTGAAAATGTCTACGGTGCAACGAGGCAGCACGCTTCATTCACGAAGCGTGCTGACCTGAAAAGTCGATCGGCCCATTTTTCCAAACGTAATGATATGTTATAAATAGCACGTCTCCGCGTAAATTACTTCGCGTACATTTATAATACTATCCCGTCGTCTGTCTTTATCGTCATTGTTTCAACCGATCGAGGACAAATGAATGGATCGTCGTACAAGCCATACTTTAAAATGTTCTAGTAGGTCGAAGAATTCAATCATCTTTATATTCGGGGCTGTTCACTTTTAAAAGCCCGCTTTGAGTCAATGTTCACTGACCCTTTTCACCATCGATTAACTTTAACCCGAAATCTGAAAACCGTGTTTGAAACGACCGAAGAAGGCATACGGGGAACAATAGGCAAATTTTTAAGTTCGCCCTACGCTAGGTGGAGAGTTAATCGATTCAAGTGATTAATGAACGCTCGTTGTAGGTACACGTTAGAAGGAAATTACGTTCGCGGACTTATTGTTGCTCGCTTGCGACCCGCTCGCAGAGGAGTCCTGCTTTAAAATATGCATTATGCTTTCATCAATGTTAGAAGTTCATTGCGTCAATACCTTCGATCGAAAGGTNAAATGAATGGATCGTCGTACAAGCCATACTTTAAAATGTTCTAGTAGGTCGAAGAATTCAATCATCTTTATATTCGGGGCTGTTCACTTTTAAAAGCCCGCTTTGAGTCAATGTTCACTGACCCTTTTCACCATCGATTAACTTTAACCCGAAATCTGAAAACCGTGTTTGAAACGACCGAAGAAGGCATACGGGGAACAATAGGCAAATTTTTAAGTTCGCCCTACGCTAGGTGGAGAGTTAATCGATTCAAGTGATTAATGAACGCTCGTTGTAGGTACACGTTAGAAGGAAATTACGTTCGCGGACTTATTGTTGCTCGCTTGCGACCCGCTCGCAGAGGAGTCCTGCTTTAAAATATGCATTATGCTTTCATCAATGTTAGAAGTTCATTGCGTCAATACCTTCGATCGAAAGGGGTCAATCAATTATTCTTAATAAAATCACGAGTCTGAAAAAAAAGTACTCCAGAGTATTGGAAACAGAGTCTGTTAATTAGAATAATAGTTAACAGCTTCATAATGATAGACAGGATTTTATGAATTTCCCAGTAAAGTTCATTGCGTCAATACCTTCGATCGAAAGAGGTCTGTTTTAATCAATTATTCTTAATAAAATCACGAGTCTGAAAAAAATACTTCAGAGTATTGGAAACAGAGTCTGTTAATTAGAATAANTGTCTGTTTTATGTTTTAATCAATTATTCTTAATAAAATCACGAGTTTGAAAAAAATACTTCAGAGTATTGGAAACAGAGTCTGTTAATTAGAATAATAGTTAACAGCTTCACAATGATAGAGAGGATTTTATGAATTTCCCAGTAAACTGTAATAAAAATCAGTAATGAAAATCGGCTATCGATCGAGGTTTACTGCAGAATTGCAAATAACTGAATAGCTGAACGGGTGTAGCGAAGATTTGATTTTACTCTCGGCTATCGACAGCTCTAATTATCGGCGAATACCCATTCTCTTCGTACTTCACCGTGCCAGTCTGGAGTCTCCTGGTTTCCCTTTTTTTCCTGCAATCACCATTGATCTCCTTTTCGTTTCCCGATCCTTTCTCTTTGTCGATCGATAAATCTGAATCATAGCTGTCATCGCTGCAACTGTCATCGATATCGCTGCATTCTTCGTCACACGTCGGCGCCTCTAAATTTTCGTGAATCCAACGAAGACTCATCCTTTTTTGATAATTTTATTACCTTTAAACGTTAAGAATATTCCATTAATATAAAACTTTTTACAACTTACAATGTTAGAATAACAAATTTATTTTAAGAAATATTCTTTTAATAATTTTTATTTACTTGAAGCACAAAAGGAAAAGAAATGTATAATCAAATGTAAACAAAAATGTAACGAAGAATGAAGTAATTCATAATGTATATCTGCAGCGGTTTCAAATTGTTGAAACAACAAATTGCTATAAGAAACCGCATTAATAATATAAAAACACTTACACTCAGAAAAACCATTCGAAATTTCATAGGATGACTGCAACGACTGAATTCCAGATGGTACAAGTGTTACCGCGCAACAAATAAATAAGAAAATGATGAAAGAAAATAAATTGCTGCCGCGAGAAATCATGGTACAAATTGACAGTAACTATTGCGAAACAGTAAAATTTTATAGACGACACATTAAACTTTTTTTCGTTTGCGTTTACAGCGTAAAACAGAATCGCGTTGTAACAAATAGAAAACTAACGGCAGTTCCGGTCTGTTAATGCAAGGATTATTAGAGCGACATGCATATTACTGCTATCGTTGCGTGTACTAGTCACATTATCACAATTGTTCGTCAAGTACTTTGTATGAAAAAAAAACTTAATTAACCGATCTGAGATCTTTGCGTAATGAACGAGCGCAAAATCTGTTTGATTTCTATTTTTACGAAATACAGTAATCGTTATCCATGATTTCTAAACGGCGCGTTTCTCCAAATAAGAATTTCACTTTCCACTTTGCCTTTCCTCAACGCAGAATTAAATAAATATTGGGTTGTCCGGAAAGTTTTTGCCGATTTTTACAGAAAATTTGAAGCGCATTTTAATTTTGATACTCATTTATACCTGGAGTATGTTAATGATTTAATTTTGATACACATTTATACCTGGAATCTCACTTTTTATAATACACATTTAATTGGTTTTTAAATCAAACACCTGTCCAATGCCAGCTACCCAAACTCGCCAAGAACTTTCGGGACAACCTAATATAATGAACTTCCTCAAAACTATTAAAAAATGTCAATTTCATCTTATTAGTATAACACGATAGATATTAAAACGCGTTCCGATATATTATTAATTCACTTCAATTACTTTCACAATCCTATTCTTTATTTCAAATCTAACGTAAGACCGTTTAACTTGCGTAAGCATCGCAAGTACACTTACTTTATAGACGTTTCTCTTGCGGTTCAAAATTCCGACTTCCACCGGCCGGGATTTAAAACGGTACAAAAATGGGACGGTCAATCCGGACACGGACGCACAGGTTTTAGAACGCCGGTTTAGCTGTAGCTTAAATTGAACAGTTGGCCGCTGTTCCGTTTCACGGGGTCCACATTGTTCGCGGGTGATGCACGACGACGATTCGCCGGTGGCAGCGCGATGTCTACGTATGCGCGGAAAACACTGCCGCTACAATCAATCCAGGTGGCTTCGCGTTTATCAGACGACTGAGCCGCCGCAACTCCGCGGAGCTACGGAGATAATACTGGATATGACGCCGGCCTATTGGTAGACGTTGGCGGATCAGCGTAGTCAGCGGTGGTCAGCAATTCGAGGTAGTAGTCTAAATTAAAAANGATTCATAATGTATACCTGCAGCGGTTTCAAATTGTTAAAACAACAAATTGCTATGAGAAAACCGCATTAATAATAAAAAAACAGTTATACACAGAAAAACCAATAGAAATTTCATAGGATGACTGCAACGACTGAATTCCAGATGGTACTAGTGTACAAATAAACAAGAAAATGATGAAAGAAAATAAATTGCTGCCACGAGAAATCATGGTACAAATTGACAGTAACTATTGCGAAACAGTAACATTTTATAGACGACACATTAAACTTTTTTTCGTTTGCGTTTACAGCGTAAAACAGAATCGCATTGTAACAAATAGAAAACTAACGGCAGTTCCGGTCTGTTAATGCAAGGATTAGTAGAGCGACATGCATATTACTGCTATCGTTGCGTGTACTAGTCACATTATCACAATTGTTCGTCAAGTAGTATGAAAAAAAAAACTTAATTAACCGATCTGGGAACTTTGCGTAATGAACGATCACAAAATCTGTTTGATTTCTATTTTTACGAAATACAGTAATCGTTATCCATGATTTCTAAACGGCGCGTTTCTCCAAATAAGAATTTCACTTTCCACTTTGCCTTTCCTCAACGCAGAATTAAATAAATATTGGGTTGTCCGGAAAGATTTTGCCGATTTTTACAGAAAATTTGAAGCGCATTTTAATTTTGATACTCATTTATACCTGGAATATGTTAATGATTTAATTTTGATACACATTTATACCTGGAATCTCACTTTTTATAATACACATTTAATTGGTTTTTAATCATTCTGACAAACACCTGTCCAATGCCAGCTACCAAAACTCGACAAGAACTTTCGGGACAACCTAATATAATGAACTTCCTCAAAACTATTGAAAAATTTCAATTTCATCTTATTGGTATAACACGATAGATATTAAAACGCGTTCCGATATATTAATTCACTTCAATTACTTTCACAATTCTATTCTTTATTTCAAATCTAACGTAAGACCGTTTAACTTGCGTAAGCATCGCAAGTACACTTACTTTATAGTCGTTTCTCTAGCGGTTCAAAGTTCCGACTTCCACCGGCCGGGATTTAAAACGGAACAAAAACGGGACGGTCAATCCCGACACGGACGCACAGGTTTTAGAACGCCGGTTTAGCTGTAGCTTGAATTGAACAGTTGGCCGCTGTTCCGTTTCACGGGGTCCACATTGTTCGCGGGTGATGCACGACGACGATTCGCCGGTGGCAGCGCGATGTCTACGTATGCGCGGAAAACACTGCCGCTACAATCAATCCAGGTGGCTTCGCGTTTATCAGACGACTGAGCCGCCGCAACTCCGCGGAGCTACGGAGATAATACTGGATATGACGCCGGCCTATTGGTAGACGTTGGCGGATCAGCGTAGTCAGCGGTGGTCAGCAATTCGAGGTAGTAGTCTAAATTAAAAATGGGACACGCGGCGAAATGCGAGCAGAACGAATGATCTTTTGTCAGAGCGGACTTGCGAATTCTGTAAACGAGACACGCCGTCCGCGTGTAACTATGACACCAATTTGGTTCAAGACCAAATACTTGGTTGATATCTGTTTACATGAGTTCCATTCCTCTTGAAATACACTTATTTAATTATTAATTCCGGTTACATTGACGTGAAATAAAAATAAACATTAATTTATTACCGAATTTATATTTATTTTTAGCTATCTTTATAAATTATCATTTGAAATATAAATTATCATTTATAAAGATAGCTAAAAATAAATATAAATTCAGTAATAAATTAATTTTTATTTTTATTTCACGTCGACGTATACCCGGAATTAATAATGAAATAAGTGTATTTTGAGAGGAAGGTAGTATCGTATCAGATAAATGTCAAAATAGAACGTTAGTATCGGTTTTATCGTTAAAACATTGAAATATGCATTTATGTTAATATTCTGCATACCTTTGTACACGCAGCATTTATAATTTACGCACGTTCCGTTTTTTGTATAAATAAATAAAATCCACAGTCTGAGGATTATATATTTATTTTTAACACTATCAATGAGAGCTCGATACACTGGATATAGACTCTACCGGATGTGTTTTAAATTTAATTTGGGAATGGATGTATGCATACGTGTATCTAAGGGAAGAGTGATCAAGCCTTTGAAGGAACTTGTTGCGCAACGTTGTTCAGTAGAGCGTAACAGATTCAGATGACAATCTTTGCTTAAGATTTCCATATAAGCATCATACAGCCTGTTTCTTGTTGTATATAGATATCAAAGAAACTTGAAAAAGAAAATTCTTCATAGAAAAAGTTATGAAATTAAATAAATCTATCTCGGCGCTGAAATAGAATTGTTATAAGAATTTTTCTCTACCTTGTTGTATATTTTAGAAGTAATACGTAAAAACAATTTTTTTATTATTATCTTCACAATGCGATTTATTTGTAAAACTCTTGGATAACAATAATAATGAAATCAAAACACGTAAACAAATCTGCCGAATTTTATGCATAAAAGCAAACGAACATCTTATTGAACAGTTATCTCTACCTTGTTGTCTACTTATAGTTAAGTAAAACCAATTTTTTTATTATTATCTTCACAATGCGATTTATTTGTAAAACTCTTGGATAACAATAATAATGAAATCAAAACACGCAAACACAAATCTGCCGAATTTTATGCATAAAAGAAAACGAACATCTTGTTGAACAGTAATAAATACATATAAAATAATTATGTATTATACTGAATTCATGACTTGTCATAACAAGTCAGCGTTACCTTTACATGCTGTCCATGTCTGGTCTCGGGAGTCTCGTCAGCTGCTATGGGATACGTTCGTGGTTCCTTGACATGTAACAACGGTTGTGGTCGCAGCTAAGCCTATGGCCTATAACTACATACATATGTATGTATAATAATACGTATGTAAAACAACCACTATTCATTCAGCAAAGTTTCAGCTGGATTATCGATGATCAAAGTTCACGATTCCGCAAACCCGGTTGGGATATGAGAGTATCGGTATCCTGTTCATTGAATACTTTCCGGTCGTTCCCTTCCGGCCGATCCTGTATTACTAGTCGTACCTCCCGCTTTATTTTACAATTTACTTCTGGAATATGCGATGCGAATAACTGCCCGATTTTTAAAAACCAGTTTTATGGGTATATTTCATTTCCTACAACTTAATTATGCGCACTTTAAGGAGGTTCTACCGGTAACAGTTTTAAAATTACGAAAAATCTAAAATTAAGCGTATGAGTAGATTTTGGTTAAATAATGACTCCGTTAAATTTTGGTGAACTTTCATGGGATGAGAGAAAAGTTCTGAAGATTTAAATTTTAATTGTTTTTCGCAAATATCTTAGTTCCTATTGGTCGGACGATATATATGCATCGGATCGAAATTATAGATTGATAAATTCTCTACAACAATCATTCTTGGTATTTTTTTCCTACGAGTAACGGTTTTCAAAATAACACGCGACAAAATTTTAAGTTTTCGAACCAAGCCGCGTACATCATTCTTCCGAAAACTTAAAATTTTACCGCGTGTTATTTTGAGAACCGTTGCCCACAAGAAAAAAATACCATGAATGATTGTTGTAGAGAATTTATCAATCTATAATTTCGATCCTATGCATATATGTATATCGTCCGACCAATAGGAACTTAGATATTTGCGAAAAACAATTTAAATTGAAATCTTCAGAACTTTTCTCTCATCCCATGAAAGTTCACCAAAATTTAACAGAGTCATTATTTAACCAAAATCTAATCATACGCTTAATTTTAGTTTTTCGTAATTTTAAAACTGTTACCGGTAGAACCTCCTTAACGCGTATTAAAATTTAGTTGTACAGATAGTTTGTAAACTGTAATCATATAATATTATCAAGTTTAAAACTTTTATTGTAATATCATAAAAAATTGAAAGATTTATATATGAGATGATTTAAAGCATTACAAGAAATATACTTGCAAAATTGTATAAAACATATAAGATATAAAAAGTATAATATAAGATATTATATTATATAATATAAATATAAGGTATTAAGTCACGTTTATTTTCTTAAAAAATTGTACTAATGCCAATTTATCCCAGTTTGGCGAATCGACCGACTATCATTTGACCCAGTTCTCGAAATTCATGTTGCTTTAGGGCTGAACTATCTCATCGTTCCATCGAAAACGTAATTTCGTTCTTAGTCGTTCCATCATGCCTCGACACGACGTGTACTGCACTAACGCAGCAACGCAGGTGTGTGTCTATTAATAGTAGAGGGTATCTAAATTAACGATGCTGATAGAACGGTTCGACAGGTCAGGCAGTTTCGCGATAAGTCGTGCGTAGTTGTTGAAGATGGTCCACAGTATCTAAACATCTACCTTCGAATTGAATCCAGTCCGAGTTCTTTTTATCGCTGATATATAGTTGAATGCGGTGCATTTTCTAGTAATTTAGAGCAAGAATTTCTTATTTCGTAATTTAGAATTCGCGTGCATTTGTTCGTTTACCGTCAGGGAGAAATGGGCATTAGAAAGTTCAGTTTTGAGGGAATTAAGGACAAGACGCGGGTGATCACAAAGTGATTTGTAGGTTGCTGAAAATAACTCGTACGATGTACGATTGCGTGAAGGTATTATTCTCTCCAATCGATTATCTGTTTAACGAGTTTAATGATTTTATACTCCCCAACAATCTAGGGGTGACTATGCACCAGTTTAAAAGTATTGCTTGTGTTTAATCAGCTGGAAATAAATAATACGAGTTTTGCGTGTAGATATTTTATCTCGTTGCAAAAGAAACATTTTTCTCCTTCAATCGTAAAACCGAAACATAAGAATTTTTTAGGTTTTGAACGTAAAAAGGCTAAACTATTAATTCAATTATTTAATGAATAAGTAAAGATTGATATTTTTCAAATTTTATCGCATATTATGACAGAATCGCAATAGAGGTGTTAGAAGTAACTCTTGCTTCATTTATACAACCTCTTTCTCGAAGCGTGGATCTTTTACTTCCCGTAGAAGATCTAAGTATCTATATCTATTATACTTCTCTTGTTTCCGAATTAGCGTAGAGATTGCTAAGAAAAAGGTAGCTGTATTATAACGGCTCGGGGGTTAACGTCGTAAATCAAGGTAATCATGACCAAGATTAGAGATCTAGTGATCGGCAAACCTCTTCCCCGATTTTCCTGCTACGTTGGTTGGCCTCCTACCTGACCTGTGTCACCTTGACGGAATAAAACAAGCCTAGTGACATAGTTCTGTCTCTTCCTTTCTCGAGCCTCAATCTAAACCTAAACTATTCGAAATCGAGATATACGTACATAATACATACATAAATTTGATTCTTTATGACCTTTTTGTGGATAAGATAATAAATGCCAATTTCAAGTTAGTTTAATTATACATATATTTATTTATCGACGTTTCAACCAATATGCTGGTCCTCTTCAAGATCTAATAACAACCGAATTACAATTTCAGTAAAGTACTTCTATAAGTATTAATACTTACATAATTATCTTGTCCACAAAAAGGTCATAAAGAATCAAATTTAAATATTTAGTTGGACGTGAACTATTTACATAAAATAATACGTACATATACATACACTGTTAAAAATTTTTCATTGGATTTGACGAAGAAATGCATGAAGTAATATTCATATATTTTTGTATTATGTTTAATGAAATATTTTATTAAATATTCATTGTGGAACACTAATCTTCATGAACGGTACATTAAGTTTTCTTCAAAATTCATTAAATTTTCTCAAAGTTCATTAAATTTTTTTGAAAATTCATTAATTTTATGGTAAATTTGCATTGATACGTGTTTGAAGACGAGAAATTTAAATTTAATGTATTATTTTTTATGAAAAGTGCATTAAATTTAATGATATTTTTAACAGTGTATCTTGGATCCTGTCGTAGGATTTCTTACATTTGGAGGAAGCTGATATTCTTAAACGCGGCTATCTTACAAAGCGTGCATGTTTCAGTGTCGAAGCGTATTTAACGTTAGCAGGAAAAATAACTAACAATAAGTTAAGAATTGAAGTTAAAATTTGAAGACCGGAGTCGAAATTTTAATTCTGATTTAAACCTCTTAGTTCTACACAANACGCGGCTATCTTACAAAGCGTGCATGTTTCAGTGTCGAAGCGTATTTAACGTTAGCAGGAAAAATAACTAACAATAAGTTAAGAATTGAAGTTAAAATTTGAAGACCGGAGTCGAAATTTTAATTCTGATTTAAACCTCTTAGTTCTACACAAGGTTTTGGAGGTCTAAAGTGAAATTGTATGATAGAGATTTTTTCATAAGCATTAAAGTCTTACAGAAGTTAAATTTCGACTCGGGGAGGGGAAGAAGCTCGCTCAATCTCTGATCAAGACGATTATCGTAATGTCAAAGTTTCGAGTAATTCGTTCACTCAATCGTTGCTTGTACATGTTTGTTGTAATATGGTCCGAGGTCTGATGTGCGATTTATTAGAACCGCGGAAACGAGACGCGTGTCGTCGCGATTGATCCCTCGTGTAGGACGCCCGTGTACACGTGCAACAGCTCACCTATTTATAGAGAGAGGGACCCTACTCAAATTACTGAAACTGATGAAGTATGTCGACAGAGTTGATGACTAAGTAAGTTATTGAATTCTGTACGACGAATTGCGACGCAGTTTCACCTATTAGTTCGTCTCCCTCCGATGATCTTTTTTCCCGCTGGATGTTACGCAACGCGGTCTGGAATTAATAGTTTCGAAGGAAACAAGGTGTTCCGGAACTGATATCCAACTATGTACCATGCACGGATGTTATGCTCTACTGCTCTACTTGTTCACGGTATTGTGGTCCTTTTGAATGTACCACCAATTCTCGACTGTTTGACACGTGTTTAAAGAAAGAGTGTGGAAGTATAATGAATGTGTGAGTTAGAATAAAAGTTTAAGTCTTATTTATAGGTCACGATTACACGACCGTTTCATACAGCGCATATTGGACATTGCATTTCCTTTGATTTTTTCTTTCTTTCATTTTTCTGTTTTTTACTCCTGTGCGGATTTGCAAACTTTGGGAGAATGACACGAGGTCAATGACAAAGTTTCTGTCACTTTCTACATTTTATTAGAATGAGTTACGTATACTGTTTACGTCTATTTTTAACACTATAATAATTATAATCATTTACATTATAATTATTTAAGTGAAATTTGATATTATATAAACTAATATCAATTTTTTTTCCTTTGATAAAATAAATTAATTAATATAAGTCTAACATTATATAAAATTTTATTGTTATTGTTAATTCTACTATACTAAAGTACCTCGAGGATCCCTATACTAATTTGTATGTGGATCTGTATATTTGTCCGTCCGCTTTAGGTCATTCTTTTGTTATTCGGTCAATTTATTGATTAATTTCGTAACATGCATATTTTAGATCATTCTTTTGTTATTCTATCAAAAACTGATTGATTATAATTTCTTAATTGGTAATTGGTATACATATATATATATAATTATTTCGTCTAAAATAAAATATATCCATTCTTCAAAATTCAAACTTATGCCGGCCAATCATAGTGCCCTATTTTATCGAAATTGTTGAAATGGCTGCGCATGCTCCAAAAGCCAAAACTGTTACTGAAGTGTAAACTTGTAAACTTCAGCAGATTCAGACAGTGCCGTAGAGGCTAACACGTGCTAAGAGGTCTGCGAGTTTGCGAGTGCTGATTTTAACAGTGAAATTCACTTAAAATGAAGATCTGTATTGTTTGCCGTGCAAAAAGTGTNGGGAAGAAGCTCGCTCAATCCCTGATCAAGACGATTATCGTAATGTCAAAGTTTCGAGTAATTCGTTCACTCAATCGTTGCTTGTACATGTTTGTTGTAATATGGTCCGAGGTCTGATGTGCGATTTATTAGAACCGCGGAAACGAGACGCGTGTCGTCGCGATTGATCCCTCGTGTAGGACGCCCGTGTACACGTGCAACAGCTCACCTATTTATAGAGAGAGGGACCCTACTCAAATTACTGAAACTGATGAAGTATGTCGACAGAGTTGATGACTAAGTAAGTTATTGAATTCTGTACGACGAATTGCGACGCAGTTTCACCTATTAGTTCGTCTCCCTCCGATGATCTTTTTTCCCGCTGGATGTTACGCAACGCGGTCTGGAATTAATAGTTTCGAAGGAAACAAGGTGTTCCGGAACTGATATCCAACTATGTACCATGCACGGATGTTATGCTCTACTGCTCTACTTGTTCACGGTATTGTGGTCCTTTTGAATGTACCACCAATTCTCGACTGTTTGACACGTGTTTAAAGAAAGAGTGTGGAAATTGAATGAATGTGTGAGTTAGAATAAAAGTTTAAGTCTTATTTATAGGTCACGATTACACGACCGTTTCATACAGCGCATATTGGACATTGCATTTTCTTTGATTTTTTCTTTCTTTCATTTTTCTGTTTTTTACTCCTGTGCGGATTTGCAGACTTTGGGAGAATGACACGAGGTCAATGACAAAGTTTCTGTCACTTTCTACATTTTATTAGAATGAGTTACGTGTACTGTTTACGTCTATTTTTAACACTATAATAATTATAATCATTTACATTATAATTATTTAAGTGAAATTTGATATTATATAAACTAATATCAATTTTTTTTCCTTTGATAAAATAAATTAATTAATATAAGTCTAACATTATATAAAATTTTATTGTTATTGTTAATTCTACTATACTAAAGTACCTCGAGGATCCCTATACTAATTTGTATGTGGATCTGTATATTTGTCCGTCCGCTTTAGGTCATTCTTTTGTTATTCGGTCAATTTATTGATTAATTTCGTAACATGCATATTTTAGATCATTCTTTTGTTATTCTATCAAAAACTGATTGATTATAATTTCTTAATTGGTAATTGGTATACATATATATATATAATTATTTCGTCTAAAATAAAATATATCCATTCTTCAAAATTCAAACTTATGCCGGCCAATCATAGTGCCCTATTTTATCGAAATTGTTGAAATGGCTGCGCATGCTCCAAAAGCCAAAACTGTTACTGAAGTGTAAACTTGTAAACTTCAGCAGATTCAGACAGTGCCGTAGAGGCTAACACGTGCTAAGAGGTCTGCGAGTTTGCGAGTGCTGATTTTAACAGTGAAATTCACTTAAAATGAAGATCTGTATTGTTTGCCGTGCAAAAAGTGTTCCTAATGCAACAGAAACATTTCATAGGTAAATAATTTATTTTTTATCGTTAATAATAGCGCGAGAAAGATTACTTTAACCATTTAGATTTTTAGAGGTTAAACAGATACAATGTGAATGAAAAATTTATCAACGTGCTAAGCATTTCTTTCATTTTCTTATAGGTTCCCTTCAAACACAATTGTTGCGCTACAGTGGGCGAAAGCCATAGGACGGGAGGATTCGACTTTTGGAAAATGGACATTCGTATGTTCAAAACACTTTGAAGACAAGTATTTTGAAAACAGATATTCCATTAAGAATCCAGGAAAAATTATAAAAGTTTTAATTCCAAAAAGCATACCTTCGCTCTTTGTTAAGAATGAAATTCTTCCTGGTGTCCCTAGCACTAGCTCTGATTCACTTGAACCAAAGAAAAGTATGTTTACATACAATGTATGTTTTTTTTTTACAAATAAATATATATTGCACATAAGTACATAATTATGTTACACATACATGTTGTACATTATACAGATACCTCAAACGATTTTCGGCCAATTTCAATTGCACATTTCGCCACAACTGGTCCAAAATCGTTTGATATATGTGTACATACAAGTAATTAATTGTCTGCAATTTTCAAGGTCAATGTGACGCATCCACTTCCAATAAGGAGAATGAAGTACCGTGTAATATAGAGGAATCTAACTTAGATACTGGTGAGTTACACGTTTATTTGTACAAGTTTTTAAAAAGTAAATGAATGAAGTCAATCCATATTGAAAATTGTATCATATACATTACATTCACCTTTATTTCTGTTAATTCTACAGAACACCGTTTTTACGAGAATTGCCTTAGTCCGACCAGTACACGGATAGCAGAATTGTCTTCTCCAAGTATGGAATGTAGAATAAACGCACGTGAGAACGATCACAATTATGCGAGCACTCCTCGATCATTAAAGAGGAAAGTACGTGATCTTACGGAAGCGTTGGCAAAATCGAAAAAGGAAGTTAAGTTGCGTAGACTACAAAGTACCTACCTGCGCAAAAGAGTCAATTCTTTAAAGGAGGTAATCTGCGAATTAAAGGATAAGTTTCGTATATGTGAAGATGCTGTGCGTGGCTTAAATACTTTATCTGGTGCACCCTTGCACGCTTTTAACCGCATTCTACAAAATTCGAAAAGGATTTCGACGAGGAAGAGACGGAAAACAAAGAGGGCACACTGATTTTGGCGTTGGATTCGTCGCAGATGCTGAAGTACCCGAAGCTACAAATGCATTTGTATTCATGGTGGTAGGAATGCATGGTACCTAGAAATTGCCAATTGCATATTACCTTATTCACAGTGTAACATCTGACGTTAAGCAGAACATTGTGAACTTTGAAACGTTTGATAAGACTTGAACAAGTTGGAGTAAAAATTTGCTCTCTGACATTAGACGGTCCAATGTAACATCTATCAATGATTAAAAAATTGGGAGCAAACTTGAATGTTGGGGCAATGTGTTCGACAACGTTTCCGCATCCCATTTGAAAGGAGACAAATGTGGCAGTGCTCCTGGATGCTTGTCATATTTTGAAAAATATAAGAAACTCCTTCGAGGCATACAAATGTATGGTCGACAATGAAGAAAAATTGAATGGAAATATGTAACAGCACTGGCTGAGTTACAAAAACAAGAAGAGCTTCGATTAGAAAATAAATTGCGAGACCAGCACATTCAATTTAAGAAGAATATTATGAAGGTGTTTTTGGCAGCACAAACTCTAAGCCGAAGCGTATCGAGTTTTGTGACGAAATATTGAATTTACCACAATTTAAGAACAGCAAGGCAACTGTGCGATTTATTCGTTCGATATATGTGTAAATATAAAAAATGTATGATTCTAAACAATAAAATAATTGTATGAAAATCACGACTTGCTTACTAATCATTTACTTTTATTAGTGTATAAGTTAACTTAGAACAGAAAAGATATGCTTGAAAGTTACAAGTGTAGAAACTAAATTTCATTCCTAAAAGTTTACATTTTCAATCAAACACTGTTTAAAGGAGCTACATAATTGTGCATATGTATTGCAATATTTATGTACATTTATGTACTGATGTTTCGCCTTCTCTTATTTTATATTTTTCATTGATATTTTTTAGTAAACGTTCAATTTAATTTAGGCAGTATTATTACGTTGCAATATTTATTATTATTTTCTAAATTTTATAATACAACATAATATAACGTAATATATAATATGGTATAACATAAAAAATGTTTTGCTTTGTAATATAAATTCTATTTATTTTATAGATTGTTATATCTTTAATACTTTTAAAGTATTATAAATTACTTTCAAATTTTATTATATATAATTTCTGTTTGTAAAGGTATTTATGTTCACTGCGATAAATATAATTTTTGTTTTATAAATGCTGATAAGGTTTTGGCAGTTTCCCTTATCCCAGCAACAAATGTTGGCATTCTTTAATTCTTGCTTCTGCCGAATAAAATATTTTATTTTCTCATTATATTTTGCTTACAATTATTTTAGAATCCTTCCCTGATATAGATTACTAAATATTTCATTTAATTTGACATGCATAATCATTGTCTATATTGCAATTATTTTCGCAAAAGTACGCAGGGCGATCACGGGGCCTTATTTTATCGATATCTGTACGCTACTTATGCCGAAATGGCCGCGCATGCGCGAAAAAACCCGGCCAATCTAGCAGCACTGGGCTGAGTCGCTGAGTCCTCAATCTGGCATCAAAGATACCATGATGCCAAACGAAGCTAGTGCATTATATGAAATCAACTAACACATTTCAGTTATATATTGGTCAATTAAAGCTACATATCCCATGTATCAATATAATATATGAAAATAAGATTTTTTAGTAATAAAAACGTGGAAATACTATTTTGGGAAATAAACGCATTCATTTATACGTGAACATTGTCTACATAAGTTTTTATTTTTAGCAGTAATTGTACAGATTTTAACCTGAATGTGAGTGGGACAATCATGACGTCGGGCAATATTGAATTATCAGTTTGTTTTTTGTAAGGAATGTATTTTCAAGTATTGTATACATATAAGCATATCTATAAGTGGTATGTTAAATAATCTGTTATAAAGGTAACAAAGGCTCGAGGCTGGGTTAGTCGCGAGTCAGCTGATCCCGTAACAGTAACTGGCTGACCACCGTAAAAGCAGTTCAGAATTCTTCTTCAGGTTCGTATGTACATTTTTATTGTTTCGTATACTTTTTGCGGCAATCTTGAGCTGTGTTCATTGCGACAATACGATACTTCCATAAACGTTCACATTTATCAATTATATTCGGCATATGCGTTTTAAAAGGGCAACGACCATTGGTTATTGAACTTTAAAATAAGGTCACGAAAGTCTACTCAAAACTACTGAGGAGGTACTTAAATGCTTTAGTTTTTAAATAAGTGATTTAAAAGCACATGATTAGAGGAATTCTTAGATATTAGAATAATACATTTCTTGTTTTTTTTAAATTAAAATTATTAGAATTATTACATAGTAATAGGCAAGGAATAGGATTTGAATAATTAGGTTTAATTCAAAGACAAATAAAATATTTTTATATACGTGGCGTGGGTTGCAATTCTCTGTACTCGCTCAGATAAAAGGTCGTTGTCACGAAGATATCTCTGCATACGCCCTCGTATTTCCATCGGGGAAATATAACATATCGTTTTATAATCAATCAAATTAACTACTATTTGTTGGATTAGTTAACAAATTATGTATGCAATTTTGCACTTTATGATTTACAAATATACTTTCTAACTACATAAATTTTATATCGTTTTTCAGTGCTTTTAACTTAAAACGCGAATCAAAAATGCGTTTAGTGATCTGTGATACAGTGGATTATGTGGCAGAATGGTCTGCCAAATATGTTTTAAAAAGAATCACTGACTTTCAACCGAATGAAAATAAATACTTTGTCCTTGGACTACCAACAGGTATACTTTCTCTTTTTTACATACTGCAGACAGTAGAAGGAAAATTTATTTTTTTTACCTGAGTTTGACTGAATTAATAGCTTACTTAAATGCTTGTCACTTTTCAGGTGGTACACCTTTGGGAATGTACAGAAAGCTTATAGAATATTATAAAGCTGGAAAAGTTTCCTTCAAGTATGTAAAAACTTTCAATATGGATGAGTATGTTGACTTACCCAGGGATCATCCAGAATCTTACCATTACTATATGTATAATAATTTCTTTAAACATATAGATATAGATCCTCAAAATGTACATATTCTTGATGGTAATGCACCAGACCTAGTACAGGAATGTGACAATTTTGAAAAAAAAATTAAAGAAGCTGGTGGCATTGAATTGTTTATTGGTGGTATATAAATTTTATAAAGTAACATATAAACAAAAAATGAAAGATTTATTTTAAATCTAACAAACTAATGTTCGACAGGTATTGGGCCGGATGGTCACATAGCTTTCAACGAACCAGGCTCTTCTTTAGCTTCACGTACAAGAGTAAAAACATTAGCTCAGGATACATTAGAAGCTAATGCAAGATTTTTTGGAAATGACATTTCCAAAGTACCGAAGCAAGCGCTTACCGTTGGTGTTGGTACAGTAATGGATGCTAAGGAGGTAATGATCCTTATTACAGGATCCCACAAAGCATTTGCCCTTTACAAGGCAATAGAGGAAGGAATTAATCACATGTGGACAGTGTCAGCTTTCCAACAACATCCTCACACGATAATTATCTGTGACGAAGACGCGACGCTAGAACTGCGTGTGAAGACAGTGAAATATTTTAAGGTATACGATCGAAGATTATTTATTAGAATTTTGTTAAAGACATATTTATTTTTTAATTTTTCATTAAACTAGTCTATGAATATTGTTGTATGAAACATAGGCCCTCAGTGCTGTACATCATAAGTTAATTGAGGAGGATGGAGACGCAATCCCCCGTCGTTCAATACAAAACAGTTAAAATGGTACTTATTGCTTCAACATAAATTCGCATAGTTCTCGCTTTTCTTCCAAAGTACCTAAACCAAATTGAAAGTCCTCATCCTGTTCCCGAATTTATTTCAGTAGTTGTACGTTCTGTAGACATAGGATGTCTAGAATTGTTAGACGGTCAAACTGCGAGGATCTAATCTAGGCTTGAAGAGAAGAAAAATGTGTATAAATAACTTTGTACATGAACTCTCGCAGTTCGACCGTCTGCACTTGGGATACTCTCTATATGATATTATTTCTTATACAAATACTTTTTTAACTGTTTAAAAGCCCACGGCACTACGTCCTGAATTGTCATTACTTTGCACTAATGCTTTTATGAAAAGACTAGAAAAAATTTTGACAGAATCTAAAGCTAGTCGTTTTTTTACAGAATTTATGTGATTGCCACAGCAAACTCATTGACAAAGGCGGACAAATGTCGATTGCGTAAAGGATGCAAAATATTATTGTTACGCGTATACAAAGAAATATACATACTATATAAGCTCGAATTGAAAATCTTAAAAGAATGGATCTGAAGGTTTGACGTTGACGTTGGATGTTAAAGATTGTGTATTACTTAAAAAAGCACTCGATATGCGAGCTTCACGAGATATACATATATACTTGTTTTTAATAAAATGTATTAATGTACTGTTATCTACTACTTTTACTTTCAGTTTAAAATGAGTAAACGACGTATTTTTGTACCATTATACTTTTTACAAATAAACTTGATAAAATACTATTCTATCTCAGGTATAAGCTTATTCGATAATTATCGTTTTATTGTTAAAAGAAATTTACGTTTTACATTAATTACATTCCGAAGTCATGGATACGAAACATGGATATCGGAAGAAGTATTTATTTAATCAGCCTTCACTTAGTTATTTCGATCAGACCTTGCAAGTATAATAACAATTATCAACAACAATGTCATGATAAAATTGCAATCACCTCATTTTTCATAGATCGAAATGAAAACTCATTGTCTGTTATCAGAGGGGAAATATTATCGAGTGTCCCATGTGACAAGTGAGTAGACGGGTCGCTTATTCAAGTGAATTCCGAGAAACAGCAACGATAATAAAGTTCTCTTTAAGCATCTTTTTCCGATAAATCGAAAAATTGTTTCTCAATTAACTGATTTATTTAAAAAATAAAATTCCAAGTTCAACTTATCTACGCTATCTTACGCCTCATGTTTAAAAGAATATATATCGGTTCATAAATCGGTAGACAAGCGAGCGCAGACGTTTAGAACGCTTTTTAGCTGAAGCACAGTGAGTTCATGCATTATTTAAAAACATAGACTCCCCTCTTAAAAACTAGAACAAACCAACGAGAGGTGATAATGAGTCGGAGAGATCGCTCGGAGGAACGATCCTATCGTGGTGTGACATGGCACCGGAGATAAGTGGGATCGTGATACAATACTTAAAATACTTGCCCGATTTTGATACTCTACTTACTGTTTCGCAAAAACGAACAGTGTAGAGACACGTGTATTGCCTAAGAACGTGTGATAATACGCGCGCCGAGTTAATTGATAAGAGCATGAATCTAACAATCTAGCCGATACGTAACGGATCGTATAAATTTAATCGCTACTGATTAACGTACAGAACTTATTCATTGTAGTTCCACCGGTGGTGGCTGACCGAGATTCAGTGTGAAATAGCATATTCTGTTTGGCTTATTCCAATTGAAGATACTCGTATCGCCATAATGACTGACGCTGAACATCAGATGAAGGAGATTGTGCTCCGTGACATTGGACCAGTTTTGGAAGAAAAGATCGACAAGGACTTTGTCGTTGAAAGTTTCACCAATAAAATGTTGCTGCCGCCGGGAGAGAATTATGGTAGCACTATAACGAAGGTCGTCGTCAACTTGAAGAACAAGAAGACCGGGAAGGAAGAGGAACTTCACCTGATCGCGAAAATGCCTCCGCCGACGGAATTTCAACGAAAAGTCTTCAACAGTCCCCGTACGTTCACGAAGGAGATCTTCATGTACGAGTCGATCATGCCGGCTTACAATAAACTGGAACTGGAGACCGGCTTCAGGAAGAGCGAGCTGTTCGACGTCCTGCCGAAATTTTATGGCTCTAGACTGTCCCTGCAAGCGGACGGCGAATTCGACGACAACGCTGTCATTCTGATGGAGAACTTGAAGGTCAAGGGTTACTACAACGGCGACAGAGCTATAGGTGCAGACAATATGATTTTCTCAAAAATGAAGTAAATCTGATATGAAAAAAGTTTACTTTACATTATTTTTCTTATATAGAATCACTCCCTTCTCGATTGTATCGCCAATTACCGATCACTCCGTGATAATAATTTTAATTCCCGATTGAAGACAGCATTTCATCTGATTCTTTTACGCAGGTTACGATCTGGAGCACGCAGAATTAGCTGTAAAAGCCTTAGCAAGATTCCACGGTTTAGGGATGGCCACGAAGTGGAAGAAGCCCGGTATGTACGAGATATTCAAAATGTACGCGAGGGCCTTGCAGTCGGAAGGCACCGGAGAAGACATGTTCAAGGTGGTGTTGAACACGATCAAACAGGATGCAGAGATGAGTCCTTACTACGAACGCTGCGAAAAAATTTTACTGGGATTTACCCTGGAAGAACTGTGGACGGAGGAACTTCGCGAACCGTGGTCGACCATCATTCACTCCGACTTCTGGGTGAACAACATCATGTTCCATCGCAGCGAGAAGGGAAAGATCGACGACGTGAAATTCGTCGACTTCCAAATCTATGTTTGCGCCAGCCCTCTTCGCGACCTGCTCTTCTTCTTGTACTCGAGCGTGGAACCCGACGTCGCAGACAATCATGGCGACGATCTGTTAGATCTGTACTATGAGACGCTGATCAACGTATTGACGAAGCTGAAGTGTGACACGAACGTGTTCAGCAAAGAGAGCTTCACTGCGAGATTGGCCGAGGACGCCGTGAAGGAGTTCGTCCACGTGAGTTTCATGATAAAGGTGCTCACACTGGACATAAAAGAGATCAACGATTTCAACGTAGACAAGATGCAGTCAGTGATGCTCGAGCACAGTGGCAACCAACTATTCGTCGACCGATTACGCAGAGTGGTGCTAAACTTTGTTAAACATGGTTGGATATAAATTAATTATCGGAAATGATAAAAATGTGCCCCGAACTCGTACAGTTAGAAGGCCAAACTGAGAGGGCTTAATCTACATCCTTTGTTAGAGTTGAAGACAAATGCGATATACGCGAAATAAACAACTATACATTTTCTATTAGGCCAGTTTCTACTAGGAGTTCCGAAACAAAAGATTTATAACATGTTGATTGAAATTTAAAGTGGCATTATATCATATCCATTTTATGCATCTAATAATTTTAATATCTGTTTGTAACTCTGTAAGAAAGCGTTTCCTGATAATATTTGCATAATATTTTTTCCTTCTTTTTAGATGTTAAGTTTTTAGACGAAAGCCGTCACAGTTTGGGCGACTATTAAGCCATTCATGTATATCTCAGTCTGTATTATTTGTGCTAGCTCGTAGTATCTACAAATAATCATCCCAATTGAAACAATTTTTCGATATTACGGTAAAGATATCAGGTGGACAGATACAAGATTTCTAATCGATCCGTATCGATGAAATCAATTCGAACTAAATTTATTGTTGGGTCATATTTCCTCCAGAACGAGATACCTGTTCAAAATCTTTGGCAAAACGGGGAATAATACAATCAGGGTGGGTAAAGCTTAAAATCCAACTAAACCGATGATAAAAATCAAAATCGTAAATGATTACCTAAATTAATCCTTTTTAGCCAGACAATCTCGTCGTCCCGTTATCAGAAACATACATTATTCTTATCATCTCCTTGATAAGCTGTGCGCAATAGATTCGATAGCATCATTAACTTATTGTAAGATATCCTTTTATATTACGTAAATCGCAACAGCTCAATTTTATATTAATAACGAAAACAGCGATTGCGAACAATGACATTTATGTACAAAGGTTTAAAATAAAATAGTCAAATTATAATTTGTGTGTACGTATTTTAAGTGCTAAAATTATTATTATCGTACTTTGATTTCTACGTACATACAATAATGTATTATATTGCTTATCAGAATATACACACTATGTTCAAGTACAGAGAAACTATCGTCTCATTATAGATCAATTGTAATATTCCTTACATAGTAGTGTTTTTAATATATATCCACGTTAATAAAATATTTATAACACTCGTATTTAAAAGTTTTATTTTATCATTACTTTCATGTGAAAGCAAATGCATATGTATAATATGTAGATGCATATATTTCTGTTATGGATAGCTTCTCAGATATAATAAATGAATGAATAAGCAAAAGAGCATGTTTGTAATTCTTTATGGCTTCTGATAATGAGCAAAATTTTATCAAAACTGCAACAGAATTTGGTCGTACGCTTTATATAACGTATATCGTATCGAAAGATTTTACAAAGATAAGTATACAATATGTACCGAATTTTTATGATAAAACTAATCTTCTGTGGACAGCAGACAATAGATAATGATGAAGGCAATTCTTATAATTTTTAGATCCACGTGAGGGATTTACTGATTTTGACGATATCAATCCGGCTATAATAATGCTGTTTCACTTATTCCAATAAACTAAACCTCGTTTTTTCGAAATTATATATATCTCTGTACCTACAGAGGTTTCTCTCTGGTACCTATATGGATTATAGATTGTAAATTTTCTTACAAAATAATACATTTGTCACGAAAGCCTTGATGTAGTCATTTGCGCACCGAGGATTTCTTCGGTGATTTGAGCAAAAACATTTTGAAGAAAACGGATATTAACTTCATATAATACCGTATTTGTTTATCAAGTTCTATGTAGGCATTCACGTACTTCGTACGTCTTCAAAATGATCTATTTATGAATAATTTAAATAATAAGTTGCGAAATGAATTTTTTACCACAATAGCATTAAAAGTAGATTATACAATTTTGAATGAAATATGTAGCTCGCGATAAGAAAACAATTAGGTAAATCACTCACTCCGAATAGCGTGGACTGGTGCGATGTACTTTCCTACATGGACATTTTTACGCAACTGATAATCGTGTTTGCGATGGAACGACCAGTTTCTTAGTGGTCGAGGCCACTTTTATTTTTTAGTTTTTCTATACTTTTACAAAACTTTTAAAACCGGATTTATCTACGATCAGTAGCGTCGCGAAACGTGGTTCTACAAGTTAAAAGTTTCGTCAGGATGCAAAATTTCCATTGTTTGACTCTGTTTATATGGCTCGTATCTCTTCTAACCTTATCAGTTAGCGATGAAATTAAAACAGATGGTACGAATTTGACGTCCGCATCAAATGCAAGACTCGTCGACAACGACAATGCAACCAAAACTGAGCATCGAATTTCAGCCGAAATTACGTCTGAATCGACTAATTCAACGAAAACGCAAAACGTATGTAATCAATGTAACAAACACATAGATTTAAGTTCAAGGCTCAATTCTTTAAGAAAAAAATATTTCTTAACCTTGAATTGCACGCTGCATCAATGATAAAAATTAGTGCGAATATAATTGAATAAACGTGTAAATATTATTGCAGCAGTATGTCGCCACTCCTTCAGTTGCAGGAGAAGGTGGTCCAATTTCAATCAATCCTAATACTCAGCAAACATCTACTACTTCCCACTTGACTTTAGACATACAAACTAATTTGTCAAAAGAAGAAGAAGAAGATAATCAGTATGACAAACAAACAAAATATATTTCTAAAATTGTATCAAGAAAAGGTGCAAATGAAAAAGAAGATAATATTTCTTCCATTGAAGCTGTATCGTCTAATGATGCGAAGCCAGTGGTTGAACCTTCAACAGTACCGAGCGATACTCATAAAGATAGAATCGACACAAATGTGTATAATTCCAAATTGAATATTACTGACAAACACATTGACGATGCTTCAACTGTGACTGTAAATAATACTTCTGCCGATTTAATACAAAGAAATATATCGAGTTCTCCTGTGACAGCGGCCACGGTTCAAGAACATAAACCTAAACCGACTGCAACAGTGGTAGGACCTAATAGCGATAAAGAAGCATTTATACCCCATACTAAAGGTTCACGCTTAGGAATGCCAAAGAAAATTGATTGCGTTTTACCAGTTATTGTTACGCTCATAGCCTTGCCTGTGTTGGGTGCAATTCTGTACATGGCTTATAAGCAATGTAGAGATTGTTGGGATAAGAGACACTACCGCAGGATGGATTTCCTCATTGACGGGATATACAATGATTGATATTTGCAAAAGTAAAATCTTTTAGAACGTTAAACGAAGACGCTATTAGGTTGGCGAGCGTCGTTCGACGTTTCATATTCACCAACCCAATACTTTTATACATATGTACTACGTATACAGGCAACTGACTTGCCCTGCCATTGATTACATTTATCACTTATATAAATGGTTACAAATTTCTTGTTTTATTGCAGCTTGGTTTACTCTGTATTTTTATCACGCTACTGCCTTTATACGAGATTTATTATTGTCGTTTGTTTAAAATTGGAATAATGTATTCATACTCGTAATTTTAGATAACTAGTGCACAGGAAAGACAATATGGAAATAATCCTAATATTGATATTTTTGACAAATTCTGAATGAATGAAGCAAAGAAAGGCTTTAACTGAATTTTGTAAATACGATATTAATACATAAGATATTATTAAATGCAAAAATAATATTTAGACGCGAAGATGCAATACAGAAACGCAAAAATAATGAACATATTCAACTAATTTTTAAGATCAGTTATNTATACTCGTAATTTTAGATAACTAGTGCACAGGAAAGACAATATGGAAATAACAATCCTAATATTGATATTTTTGACAAATTCTGAATGAATGAAGCAAAGAAAGGCTTTAACTGCATTTTGTAAATACGATATTAATACATAAGATATTATTAAATGCAAAAATAATATTTAGACGCGAAGATGCAATACAGAAACGCAAAAATAATGAACATATTCAACTAATTTTTAAGATCAGTTATCGCGTGTATTATAACTTGTTGTTAAGTTCTTAATAGGATAAAAGAATGTGCCAAGCATGTGATTACGAGGACTAAAACGTGTATACATTTAATAATTATGTTTCCATATGGTTTCCTAATCACTAAAAATTATATTTGTAAAAACTTAAGTAGTCTTTCGCATTGATTTACCATATTTTAAAATAGTATCTAGCTTACCAAAGAGGTGTCTAATTTGCGTAACTCGTTCTTCGAATGTACCGTAATAATTGTTACAATCTTTTTTTTATATCAAGAAATTGCATTTAACTAAATTAGAATTATCGTCACGAGCAAATTAAAAAATGGACATTAAATGTTCATTTAAGAAGTTTTTATACAATGAGAAACGTGAGTAATGATTTGTGCAATTACTTTATCTAATAAGGTTTCTGCAACTGTTATTAGTGATAATGGAATGTTATGAATTTGCTTATTCGTTTGATATTCGTAAAATTGATATCTTGTTCAAATAATGTAATAAAGCAATAACTATTTTTATATATGTATGTAAAAAAATCACTCATATTCTTATATAAATATAAATACTCATAATTGAGAGTGTTTCATTGTTTTCTACACTGTTTACTTACGAAGGAAAACCTGTGATATATGGATTTTGACGTTTTATTAAAATTTTTCTTGTACGTACATAAAATCGTTCGTGTTAACAATGAATTTAAAGTACAGAGTTTGTAATGAAAAACAAACAGGATAATGTAATAAACATTTCGTATAATAAATAACGAAAACAAACGGGATAATTTGTCGTCTTCACAAGTCGAACATACGTTTTTAATTTGTAGATCACACTCGTGTCGGATAAATTAAATTTCTTTCTTTCTTTATATAGAAGAGAAAAGAATCAATTCTGCTGTTTGATTAACGGTTTTTTGTGTTGCGCATAATTTTCATTTAGAGGATAACGTGATCGTTGGATGTCGGTGTTTCTAACGATTTCGAGTAGATCGATTTAATTTATTTTGCAAATTTAAAGCTTTTAAAGTGCACAATCTTTGATGATTTATAACAATCTAGAGTAATGGTACTCTTCTCTATAACGCTACGATACTAATATCCTCTTATTGTTAGATTAAATTTATATTAAGTCATTGCTTTCATTATTGAATTAAATATAAAAATAGTAATTGTCACAAATAGTTCCATCTCAAACGTTGTATTCTCAATACAACCATAATTTTGTGAAATAGACGTTTTTCAGAATATTGCTACACCATTTAATTATAACGAGATAATATCCAGACGAAACACTCGATATACATATAGTTCTAACGTAAGTTTCGCAGCAGTGTATTTTGTTATAAAAAAGCTATTCTAACAACCTAAAATTCGTCCATTGAAGTTATACAATATAATTCTTATAATATTTTAGGGATTCTTTTCCTTATATTTTTGTGAATTGAAATAAAATAGGGCAAACAATCGTAAGTTCGAACGATCGTTCTTACACGTGGGGATCATTCGTTAAAATATTCGTACAATTGCATTTGTTGCGCATTTTTGTATAAAAAAATTACATAAATAATGGATACGTTGTTCGATCACTCCGTCGTAGTGCTTATAATAAAACGAAACCGCTCGCGAGACGAGAATACTTGAAAGTATGCAGTTTCTATACAGAAAAGCGTAACTTGATCGATTAAACAATAAACCATTGGGTAACGTCTCATCTCCGTCGCATCTCGCTAAATTCAATTGGTCGATTGTTCTCGATCAAGATTAATAAAAAAATAACAGTATACTTCACGTGTCGGAGTATTTCACACCACATTTTGATATTAAACGTATATTTTCGTACCGAACTTTCATGATTTAATCACGGTGCTCAATGAAACTTTCTATTTAGATTTGTATTTTACTTCGTCCGGGAAAGCTTCCCTCGGAGGTATCAAGCTGAGCATCATTATGTGACGCTGATAAGCCCTGGAATTACGAAATTGCGTATCCGTACCGTGAACACGATCTAGCACCCCCAGGACTCCAAAACATTGGTTGAATCTGGAATGATTTAATGTTTTCAACACTTTACCTTCGAGTAAACATTAAACTTAGCACTCTACGTATCAGCAACGAGATTATATCAACGGCATCAAATGTATTATACAGGGTTTACATGAAACTATTCAAATTTTGTATTCTATTTTTACATGGTCCTACAGAACTCGTATCGAACATCAAATAAATGTTAAAACTACACTCTTTAAAAAGAGACAAAGTTTTCATTTATAAAATGAACTTGAAACATAAACATTAACACGTGAAACAGGTGTATATTTTCTCGAATAATATTTGCTGCTCGAGACAGAGATTTTTTATAATGTACAAAGATTACTTACTTCAAATGGTGAAAGTCGTGAGCTTCTGGGGATGGAAAGAACGGTAGATGGTAACCGGAATGTGCGTTTAACGTGGACAGTATAGCAAGCGAGAACCAAAGCCAAGCGGTAGCCACATGAGAACCTACGATGAATACTCCCAAAAACGGTGGTAATAAGTTCGAGCCAATGTGTTCTAAGGGATGACAATATAGCGACGTTACAGCTATGGGGGCCGTCCATTCATGGTGTTGCTTATGTATATATTTATATAGATAGCGGCTATGCAGAAATCTGTAATGTAATTTTACTTTTACAACGGAGTTTATTTACAACGAGATGATATGTGAAATATAACTAAACTACGCAGTAATATGATAACATCTACTGTATCTAACAAATCTTATCACAGTCACGATAAAAAGTTATTTAAAAATAAATATTTATTGTTCTTAGAATTATACTAAAAATTTTAATTTACAGGATACACTAAATAATCATTTTTAATCTAGTTCAAAAGACAAATTTAAAGCTTCGGACATTTAATTGCTTCGAAGTAACTTGTTCGTATTGTTCTTGGTACATATAATCACGATCGTCCTTGTATCAACGATGACTAAAGCTTTCTAAAGTTTTCTAGCTAATCACGATTTGTAAACAATGGAAGATAAAATGAGTATCACGTAAAAAATATGTGTATAGTATATAAATAGAAAAATTCCGTACCTGTGCGAGTAATAAAACGCAATTTCCTCGCACAATATGTGAATAGCGATTTCAACTAGCACCCAATGGAAGGTCGGCAATTCGCGTACAGGGGGGTAAGCGCGCCATTCCATAAAGTGATAACTGACGTACGCCAGAGGAACTCCAACAATGATCTGATTGAATAGCACTTGAACGATCACTTTGCACAATTCCCTCGTGTCGACTGGCTCGTTTGTACCCGGCTGTATTTTGTATCTCCGCAAGGCGGCCGGCCGATTAGTTAAATCTAGGATCGTGTAAATACCCCCAAAGAACCAGTACACGAAGAACGTCAGCCCCAACGAGCCTGGAAAGCGTGGCTCGTCAATTTCAAACGCTTACATACTTGCACCTCAGACGGTATATATACAATTATTGATCAATACACAGAATGTTCCAAGTCAGATAATGCTATGTACGCTATTTTACTAGAATATTATGTACACAATGGTCAAGCTCTTTTTTGTCGTTTTGAGTAACGTTCATCTTGGAATATTCTTTATATTTGTGTTTGCTTTATTCCGGAGTACCATGCACCCAGAGCGTTACAGGATCGTCCCCTAGTTTGTCTAAAATTTTATCCCATTGGGCCTGCCAGAAGTCGCCGGAGGCTCCCCAGAATCTCTGCAAATGCCTAGCGGAGAGAAAGATTGAGTTGTAATGAAAATGACGAAGATACGGGCAGAATATGTAATCGGTCGTCACGTCCATGCGAGGTGTGAGACGTCGTCGTGTTTGAACGGAACGTCGAAGGTGGGAGATTTCAATTTATATGAAGATTTACCATGTAAGTGAGTTGCAGAGCGCAGCAAACCCGATCACTACGGTTCCGATTACGAAAAGGACGCTTCTCAAACTCGAAAGCAGAGTTGGCGGGGTTTGATTCTTACAGCCATCACTGCTTGCCGGTATTACTGTAAGAGGAAAAAAAGAATGTTGTCTTGACTCGGCGTGAAATGCCCATCGTCGTAAGTTTATTCAGTGTTTAATAAACATGAAGAATCGCTGATACAGCGTTGGACAATCGTTTATCTACGTTTTTTATGCTTCACATTTAATTTAAGAAAAAGTGTAACAAAAACGCGATCCAGCAAAGGCGGCATTTGCATAACAGGATGTTACACAAGATAACCCGGATTCGATCGACAACGCACTGAACAGCCTCTCGACTTTAGCCCTTTTAAACAAGCGATTACGTACAATTACCCTTTTTAACACGTTCGCGTTCAATAAAGAACTTGACGATTTTTTTTTCACACGAATCCGTGCAGTTCGATAAATAATAATTTAATTCGATATTGAACGATGCTAATTGCTATACGATTATAAATTAAATATTGGTTTGATGCATATGAAATAGTCCTCGTAAAAAGTAACAGTGCTCGATTCGCATAATTTGTCAATTACTTTTACGTGCACCTAAAAAAATATTGCATTATATTATAAATACAATTGGCGGTCTTTTGTGTCGGAACAAGAGAAAGCAAAGTTCACAATTTAATGATTCAATAAAGTCCGACTGTAATATAATTGAAAGTATAACATCTCAGAATTCACAGCAATTATGTAATGTGATGAATTTTATTTAAAACTTTGGAAACTATTTCTTTTATCCATTCACAATATTGGATTTTGCACATAAAATTAACATAAATTTTACCAAGACATTCAAAATTATCGCATTTTTAATTTGGCTCGTAATAATAAACCGTGAGGCGAAACAGGATGGAATATTTTCCAACTGGAAAATGCAAATTTCCAAAACAAACGACGTTTCATACACACCAATCTGTAAATCACCCTCTTATCCGATTTCTCATTTCTTCTAAATATTTTTTTAATGACGAAACCTCTGATACGCGTCGGTCTAATAGCTTCCACGTCTGCTGACCCAGAAGAAGATACAAATCTATGGTCAGTCAAAGGAGGTCGATGGAAGTTTGACGACATAAAAGATTCGTCTGGTGCACGAGCACTTGACTAACAATAAGGATTACCGTAGTAAATCTGATCATAGATAATACCTTGCTTGTTGTGTTGTATCAACGAATAGCACCCAAGTATTCTAAGTTGAGCCAACTACGAACTTGTTTGAACACACCACGTTGCACAGTGTGCGGAACCGAGTAATTGTTGGACCCGTATCGTAACGTAATTACGAATCGATTAGTGGTGTCGAACATGCAGTGCGCTCGACAAATTCATAATCGTGTTTCCAATTTTTTGTACACCAAAACGAGTTNATTTTATTTAAAACTTTGGAATCTACTTTTGTTATCTATTCACAATATTGCATTTTGCACATAAAATTAGCATAAATTTTATCAAGACATTAAAAATTTTGACATTTACAAATTAAAGACAAGACATTTTGAATTTGGCTCGTAATAATAAACCGTGAGGCGAAACAGGATGGAATATTTTCCAACTGGAAAATGCAAATTTCCAAAACAAACGACATTTCATACACACCAATCTGTAAATCACCCTCTTATCCGATTTCTCATTTCTTCTAAATATTTTTTTAATGACGAAACCTCTGATACGCGTCGGTCTAATAGCTTCCACGTCTGCTGACCCAGAAGAAGATACAAATCTATGGTCAGTCAAAGGAGGTCGATGGAAGTTTGACGACATAAAAGATTCGTCTGGTGCACGAGCACTTGACTAACAATAAGGATTACCGTAGTAAATCTGATCATAGATAATACCTTGCTTGTTGTGTTGTATCAACGAATAGCACCCAAGTATTCTAAGTTGAGCCAACTACGAACTTGTTTGAACACACCACGTTGCACAGTGTGCGGAACCGAGTAATTGTTGGACCCGTATCGTAACGTAATTACGAATCGATTAGTGGTGTCGAACATGCAGTGCGCTCGACAAATTCATAATCGTGTTTCCAATTTTTTGTACACCAAAACGAGTTTACATTTTATGATTTTTTTGAAAATACGACGAAACATTCGACTTTTAAAAGCTTAAAAGTTTAACTAAATTTTGATATGAACGCCGTTTAACTGATAGACCGTAGTAAACATCGTAGTATTCGCCTCCTATCTATTAACCACTTTACTGCACATAAACGATATTAAAACACGTCCTTGACGCTACCATAGTTCGATCATCTTCCTTGATATTTCACATTTTTACGCATATTTCTCTAATATTCTCTCCTTCACATCTAAGTCGAAACTATATATTTTAAATGAGATTCATTACCGAAATAAATGAAAAATAGATAACTCTAGATCGGTCGCCGCGAGAGTTTAATTGACGCGTAATACCGTTACTATGTAATTTCATTAATTACTTATTTGCATCGGCCGATGGGATGAATTTATAGAATACATTAACGGCGGACTAACCATAAACGAGCGAGATATAATTTGTTGCGAAATTTGTCCGTGTTCAGTTTTAATGCCCTATGATTATGTACTTTACAACATATTAGTGGACAACGTTTTCATTTTTAGTTACTATTTTTGTGTCTCTGTAAACCGTGCTAAAACCAAATATGTATCCGCTGTGGAATCGGAACAGGCGAGGGTGAAAGTTTCGTGAGTTCAGAAAACACGTTGAAGTTTCACTCGCGGTAAATACGTCCGTCGATTTTTGAGGACTTTATTTTTAGATCGCCGATATTATTGGCAGGCGATACGCAGTTTATTAACATCGTTATTATAGTACGTGTAAAGAAGTATCGCATTCCAATGGTTGTACGAAGTATTGGTAAAAAAGCGAGTAAACAATTAGCGTGGAGCACGCGGCATCGTCAGATTAATTGCATGTAGCGGAACTGCAATTGACAAGAATACTAAAAATGACGAGAAACCACAACGTGCCTCGTTACATGTGACTCACATATTTACGTCAACATGTCGATGTGTGCATGTGACACTATTGACTCTTATCCGAGATGTTGTTCTAAACTCTTTGACAACATCCGTTGATATCTGTGACACAAACGGTACGAGAAAAAATTATGACCACGAATTTGCTTACTTACTGTGTACTTACAAACTGTGCGCAGATATTCATAAAAGTCAGTAATAATAATATATTGATTAGGTGTTGGAATTAATTCGTAACGTTTTTTTAACGAAAAGATATTATTTATTTCACATGAGTATTAAAAACTACATTAATTAAAGTACTACCTATCGCTTTCTACTACTTTTGCCCATCTTTCGGGCAATAAGAGAATACCACGTCGGAAGAACTCTTCGTCTTTGGATGAAATCCACGAATCGAGCCATTTTTTACATTCCTCGTAAGATTTGAACTTCTGCTCACACAAGCTATGAGCCATTGATCTAAACAAGTGGTAATCACTAGGAGCAATATCTGGAGAATACGGCGGGTGCGGTAGCACTTCCCATTTCAGCGTTTCCAGGTATGTTTTTACCGGTTTTGCAACATGTGGACGTGCGTTGTCGTGCAGCAAAATGACTTTATCGTGCCTTTCGGAGTATTCCGGCCGTTTCTCCTTCAGTGCACGGCTCAAACGCATCAGTTGCTTTCGGTAGACGTTCCCAGTTATAGTTTCGTGCGGTTTTAACAGCTCGTAGTAAATGATACCCCTCTGGTCCCACCAAATGCAGAGCAGAAGCTTTGACCCATGGATATTGATCTTCGCCACGGAAGTTGATGGTTCGCCGGGCTTAACACATGACTTTCTGCGCTTCGGATTGTCGTAATATATCCATTTTTCGTCACCGGTAACAATTCGATGCAAAAAACCTTTTCTTTTCTGCCGTTTAAGCAGCAGTTCGCACGTCAGTAAACGTCTCTCAATATCCCTTTCTTTCAATTCATGTGGGACCCAATGACCTTCCTTTTGGATCATGCCCAAACTTTTAAGGCGTTTTCCAACTGTTGAGAGGTCAACTCCCAATGACGTAGACAACTCTTTAAGTGATAAACACGAGTCTTCATTGAGCAAAGCCTCCATATCTTCGTCTTCAAATTTTTTCGGCTGACCAGATCGCTCCTTGTCATCCAAATCGAAATCACCAGCTTTAAAGCGTGCAAACCACTTCCGACACGTTTGCTCAACTAGTGCATGTTCACCATAAACTTCCTCTAAAATACGATGTGCTTCAGCTGCACTTTTCTTCATGTTGAAATAATGAAGCAAGACTCCCCGCAAAAATACTTTATTTGGCACAAACGTCGACATACTGAATAAATTGTACAGTGTTGTTATTTGTGTTTTGAAAAACGGTTATGCACGGCAAATGGCGTCCTATGATAGCTCTTTCAGATGCATGCATTAGTATAGGTAGGAACCAAACAGTGTGCTACCTACGCCATTTCTTATAAAACGCTACAAATTAATTCCAACACCTATATTAACGTGTTAATAGTAATGTGTTGAAAGTCTGTTAAGTATTAATAATTTATACATATGTATATATAAATAAGTATAAATAAATAATATTATAGTAATGAAATAAATATATGAACCTACGGAATTAATATCGAGTTCAATATATTCTTCTCGGATACTTGAGTCACTGAAATGTATCATAATCGAAAGGAATGTTCCGTTATAAAAACTGGAGACTGCTAATTAAAAGTTTTATCGAAGCACGTGTACAGATGAAAACAATTGCCATAAATGGATGACAGGAGACGAAGGACACTATCTCGCTTATGGTTTGCATTGGCGTTACCACAAATACAAAAATTGTTTTCATCGCGATTCTGCCGAAAGTTCTTTCCCGTCTGTATTCGCTCACGAGCGAAGTGAAAGAAAGAAATTGCTTTTACAGTTATGAGACGGAACGTAAATTCGTAAAGGGAACACGCTTGACTCACGTCCCGTGGCATTCTCGCCTTTGTTTCGGGTCAACGTAATACCTTTTCGTCGGAACACCGTTGCGAGCAGCGACATCGTGAAACTGGTAGGTAGGTAGGTATGTACAACGTGCACTTTCAATCGACTTTCGTAGCTCCGTATAGACCAACACTTTTCAAATTCAGACTCGTTTGACCGCGTTCAGCATCGCGTCGACGGTTGACACGCACTGACCGAACCCACGTTGTTTCATCCTCGACTACGCTCCAGACGATACAATCGCCCCTCCACCGTTTTCGCCTCTCTTCGTTCCTACCGCTTCGAAATATCCTTCCGTCAAATTTTTCCAAAATAAAGTGCACTGGTGCAACATTGCAAAGTGTGCGGCCACTTTTAAATATCCGATGTCGAAAATAATTTGGTCGGATCGGTGCACGTGAAATATTGCTTCCTTCAAATGTGGCGGATATTTCTGTAGAGCAATTTATCAAGTACTTTTACGTATCTCTGAATAATTTTATCGCTATGAACGTCATTCCTCCATTAAAAACACAATTGAAGATTTATCGTCGAGAACAAGTGAAAGCGAAGGTCACAATTCGATGATTCGATTTCGATATAGAACATATGTAATATGTGATACAAAATTATTGTAAAAGTAATATCTCAGAATTCATAATCTGCTAACATGCGATGCGATGTACGTTTTATTTAAAACGTTGAAATATATTGAACAAACAACAGGCTGCAGTGTTCGAGACTTTGCTCTTCGATCCTGACAAAAGAGATCAAGAAAGAAAGGAGATTGCTCCGAGTTCTGCAATTTGTCTCCACTAAATTTTGTAAGAACTATATTTCAAGGATAAACGAATAAAATACGATGATTGTGTTCTGTACGAAGTATAAATTATAAATTAATTATACTTTAAAGAAATTAAATGAGTTACAAAGAATTGTGACAATTTTTTTTGCAAAATTACTAATCGCCTAAATACAAAGATGAATGGATTCTGTTATGTTTTAATTATAGTATTCTAATATTATAATGAGTATTTCGTCTGAGTAAATTATACGATTACGAAACGCTTTTAACGTTTCGTTTTACTCACATCGATAATATGTACATTGTTCCTTGTTAAAATGAACAAAACGTAACATTGACATTGACGATAATATATTCACGACCTCTGTACCTATCCTCTTTATTATACACATGACGCATATCGTGTAAGTACATAGAATCATGCTAGTCCTACTCGAACGAGACTGATTGCATCTTTTATCTGTGAACGTTAGGCACGTGCATTTGACGTTCTCGTAGGTATGCTAATCACTTTGCTAACAAATCAGTGTTAGTTTTGTTGCTAACAAGTTTCATACTTTTAGAGCTTTTTATTTTCACGTCTCAACGCGAACTTTTCATTTAAATTTTTCACGAACGATTTAGACTGCAGCTTTTAATCGAAAATATTAAAGACTTCATATTCTTCTATTTTGATTCTCCAGTTTTTGTATGAGAAAGAAATAGCTTTATGTTTAAGAACGAAATAATCCCACGTTTTAACTAGTCATGCGAACATACAACTCTATAAACGGGTTAAAGGCTTAAGTAAGTTATGTTAGAAGAAACGTATAATCCAAATGCTAACGTGTAGACGTACACAAAGCTTTTTTAAATGTCGATCCAGATTAAAGGTGAAGTGCAACGTTCGGACAAGTTATACCACGCTATTGTTCGTAAGTCGCGAATATCGCCCCGTTATAAGAATAATCATAAAATAATTGATCCCAGTATTTTTTACACGAACCGGATACGCAATATTTATAATTAGCGATATAGTAATCTGACAATATAATTTACTACTATTTATATCGTCGTAAAGTTGAAGGAAGATCTTCTAGACGTGCAATACAAGTAGACAAGAAAACGTACGATCCAATGTTAAGCATAATTTGATTCATCAATATTCATCATAAACACAACAAAAAAGGATAGTGACGTATATATATCGCGTCTCGTCAGTTTTGCACGAAAGAGAATTTACTTCTTATTGTATGCCATGATTTCAATATCTATAATTTTATACGTATTGTATGCCATGATTTCAATATCTATAATCTTATACTTATTGCATGCCATGATTTCAATAAATTGAATTGAATGTGACAGTTCAATCGAATTAATTAAATAAGGTCATAGCATAATTTCTTTTTCTTCTGCATATGCGTTATTTATTTTAAAAAATTGAAAAAATTTTAATAGCCAAACACATTCAGAGACATTTGCATTTGAAATATTGTATATATTTTCAGTCGATTCTAATGATACCACTTCTGGTTTTGATCTTTTGATACTGAACGATGGTCGAGTGTACGTCCCACTTTTCAAGACAATAAACTGGCTATACAGTTAAGGTAGTTCTATAGCAAAACGACTTAATGATTAGAAAAATATGAAATTTAGCGTATGAGTAGGTTTTAGTTAAATAATGACTCAGCTAAATTTTGGTGAACTTTTAGTGCTTGATAAGAAAGTTAGAAAGATTTTAATTTAAATCGTTTTTTGTAAATATCTAAGTTTCTATTGGTCTGACGACGAATATGCATCAGATCGAAATTATAGATTGATAAATTCTCTTCAACAATTATTCTTGACGTTTTTTGCCTGCGACCAACTGTTTTCAAACTAACACGCGGCAAAAGTTGAAGCTTTCGAAGGCAAGCCGCATACGTAATGTTTTTGGAAACTTCAGTTTATCCAAAGTTTTACCGCGTGTTATTTTGAAAACAGTCGCTCGCAGGCAAAAAATGTCAAGAACGATTGTTGTAGAGAATTTATCGATCTACAATTTCGATCTGATGTATATACGTCGTCCGACCAATAGGAACTTAGATATTTGCGAAAAACGATTTGAATTGAAATCTTTATTACTTTTTTCTTAAGCTCTAAAAGTTCACCAAAATTTAATTGAGTCATTATTTAACTAAAACCTACTCATACGCTAAATTTCAGATTTTTCTAATCGTTAAGTCGTTTTGGTGTAGAACTACCTTAAGCCGATTAGAAATAAAAGTCCTATATGCAACACGGGAGTAAAGTCGATCATTCCCTTGGGTGATTACTGTGGCTTGTGTAAAAATACTGATTAAACTCACCCGCGGGAATAATCAACGACTTTACTCCCTTGATGCATAATGTACTATTAATCGTGTATTATGATTACAATTTTATTCTATTGCATTTACCAAAATGCACTAATTTCGATAAAAACGAAGCCTGATTTCCACAAGTTTTGCAGTGTCAAAATAGCAATTTTAAACCTAAAAGTATAGTGAAAAAGATTATTATGCATCTGTTAAGTTTTGAGACAAACAATTTTACGATGAATTGGATCACGTTAATCGTTGAATGAACAAATTTCATTATCGCAATTTTACGTCGCACAATATCTGCTTATATCCGTGACAGTTGGCAGGTTGCAAAATAAAATTGATTTTTTTCGTCACGTCCGGAATAATGACTGCACGTATTATTGCGCTCATTAACACGTGATAAACAATGAGCAATTACGCTCGATGAATCAGCACGCAGGTTTATTTATATTTTCGTGTGCAGTTCTTTTCCCTCCAAAAACGTAAACCGACGTAATCGAATGCTTATCGATACGGGCATTGTACATACATACACCGTCGACAGGAAGTTCAGAACCAAGCGTAACGAAAATAAGTAAGACTGTTATTTATGGCGAGCTGTCGATGAAAACCGTAAACAGTCTAATTAAGGCATTGCAATGTTATGCCGTACCATACAAAAAATTCAATACATGTGCAGATATTAGTTCAAATCACCAACAAGTCATTCGAGAGAGAATAACATCGTTAGTTAATTAAAATGAAAGCACTAGAAGAATAAAGGACATCGGATATCAAGAAACGCGATCGACTCGATTCACAAAATTTTTACGTACACTCACTACGATCCTTGGGTTCGCACATATTTACACATGGACGTCATCGTTAAAAAACGTACTGATAAAACTCGGGAGAATAAAAGAAAAGGAAGGGACAGAGAGGAAGTTGAAATCGACTGGCGTTAAACCGTGTATGGACAAACGAAAACATTAGGTTCAACGAATCCTAATTTTGCTCACAGTACAACTGTCATTCTCGTAGGGGACCGCGTTAGGTTCGCTTGGTTCGGACCGTGTTTTGTACAACTGTCGAAAACGAAGAAATCAGGAAATGGTTTCTCACCTTTGTACTGGCTCTGTACGTCCATCATGCGTTTACGGAAAAACCACGGGAATTCCTCCGCTCGAAGTCAATGGATCGCATTTGCCACGGCACACACGATAGTCGATAAACGCAGACCGTTGATACTGGCAAATGCGCCGTAGCATCAAGCGCGTTCCTCACGGCTCGGTGTATTATGTATTATACGTATATATATACGTATGTATACTATATATATTCAATACTACGATATATATATATATATATATATAGTGACAGTGGGTGTTGAAAGTATCCGCATACTCTTTAAACAAATTCACTTTTAATGTGGATTTACGATTTGAATTCTTTCGAGTAGCAGAAGGATTAATTTACTGCATGATCGGTGTATTACCGAAAGATTACAATTACTCGAAACTCCGAGGAAAAAATAAAAGCTGCTTGTTTTAATTTTCACATAATTAAATTTGTAATTAAAATTTGTGTAGCACATTTGAAAATTTATATATCAATTGTATACATATATATATATATGTACAGAGAGAAGACGTTCTCCCTGGTAATAGGTAATTTTACGCGCGTGAACATTTTAAAAATCAGCTATCAGCATCAGCTGTACTGTCAATCGAACTCGTGTTGCGCGTAGAACGTATGCGCGAGGTTAAAAACGAAAGTTTTTCATTAAACGTTTTACGTTAAAATAAACTCTCACAGAACACGGAGAACATTAAAACTAATTGATCCATATATCACATATCACAAGTCTTGTTCCGAAACTTCACCACATAAAATCATGCTTATATTGAAAAAGATATTGTGACAGTGTTTCAAGATTTGAATTATGGACTCTCAATACAAGTTGGTATAATTTATTATATCTAACAATTTAATTGTTAATTTTAATTATTAATTTAATATCTAACGTGTGTGTTAGACGTTTCAATCTTCGAATTCATGTGTATACAGTTTTGAGCACATTTTTCAATTTTACATAACCTTTGCAAAACAGGGTTTTAGTACATAAACCCACACTGCTTTCACTAGTTGATCTTTTTAAACAAAACAGCTAAGCACAAATATTTGAATATTTCTTGTGAAATTATAAATAACATGTAGTAATTATCTTTAATATTGTTTATAGAACTATTCATCCTGTGAAGTATCTGCAGGACCATTTGGTATGTATGACATATGTACATAAGTTTAGATTTTTATATCGTTTACGTTATTTAACATATTTAAAACATATAGGCGCAAGACGTTCGACCAGATGGTAGACAATTTTTAAGTTTTCGCCCAGTGAGCGTAAATATTTCGTCAATCACACATGCCGACAGCTCTGCTATATTTAAAATTGGTCACACAACTATTGTGTGTGGCATTAAAGCTGTAAGTATTAATCATTCTAGATTTTTATTTACACTTGTTAATTGGCGAGTGTTAAAATTATAAAACTGTAAAACAAAAGATTAGATACAAATGTTAATTCTTAAGTATTTTCAATATTTTATTTACTACTCCTATTAATATTCAGAGTTCTTCATAAAAATATTAGATAATTAAGATACACAATTTCTGTTCTGTGAAAAATTTTTTTATCACAGGAATTAGCTGCACCTAAAGCTGAAACTCCAGACTGTGGTTACATTGTACCAAATATTGAACTCCCTCCATTATGTTCTCCGAAATTTCGACCGGGCCCACCAAGTGATCACGCACAGATCTTAATCAAATTAATAGAAACGATTTTAAGAAATTCAGAAGCTGTTGATTTGAAAGATCTTTGCGTCTGTAAAGGCAAATTAGTATGGGTTTTATATTGTGACCTCATATGTATTAATTACGATGGTTCAATAATTGATGCTTGTATCGGAGCACTGACAGCTACACTTAATACCTGTAAGTTTCGAATAATCCTATATAAACTTCTTCGTTCTACTCGTATTCTAGTGGCATGTTTTGTTATTTGTTGTAGTAACTTTACCTGAAACTCAGTACAATGTACAGACAGGGGCGGTGTCTGTACATTCTATGAAAAGAAGGCGATTTGCAGTTAAAGCGTTGCCAGTTTCTGTAACTTTTGCTATATTTGATGAGTAAGTTGCATTTAAATTAATGGACAAATACTCAAACAAATTATGCTTTAAAGTGTCCTTTACAATTTTTAGTCAATTGTTGATTGCTGATCCCACTGATGATGAAGAAAGTTTATGTCTAGCAAAGCTAACGATAGTGATGAACGAAGACAAAATTTGTTGTATCCACAAACCTGGTACGTTGCTTTGTATTAAAAAGACAGACCTAAGTAAACTGTAATCAATTGTAACTATTTCTATCGAAACTTATATTTTACTTTATTTATTTAGGTGGAATTCCAATTTCGCACAATTTATTCTTACAAAGTTTAAAAAAGTGTAAAACGAGAGCTACGTTAATAAGGTCGCTAATCGATGCAGCTATATCGTCACTTAAACAAAAAGAATTACAAGAATAAATATAATTATACAAGATTTTCAAGTATTTTGTACAATCATTTTATTATACAATGTTTAATAGTACAAATATAATTCTCACAAATGCATTTATCGAACATTATTATACCTAGTGATACAGATTAATTATAAATGTCTTAAATATAAATGATTAATACTTTCACAAACGCAAGAGTAATTGTTACGTTACTTTATGTTATAAATAAGTTATGGAAAATTAATATCTTATGAATAAGTTATGAATAAGCTATGAAAAATTAATATAAACTAGTTTTTTTCATAATACGTAGGAACTCTTCCTGAGAAACTTCTCCATCGCCGTCTTTATCTGCTTCGTCAATCATTTCCTGCAATTCTTCGTCCGTAAGGCTTTCACCCAGTTCTCTAGCGACTCGTTTTAAATTTTTGAACGATATTTTTCCAGTATTATCGTCGTCAAAAAGACGGAATGCCTTTAGAACTTCCTCTTTAGTATCTTTTTCCAACATTTTCGTAGACATTAAGTTCAAAAACTCTTCGAACGATAAGGTGCCAAGTCCATCTGGATCCACGTCAGCTGTAAGCTTTTTTATCTCTTCTTTCTTTGGTTCGAACCCAAGAGCTCTAATTGCCACTTTGAGCTCTTTAGTAGCAATTCTTCCAGTGCCATCAGGATCAAATAAATCGAATGCTTGTTTTATATCTTCTTTTTGTTCTGCAGTTAATTCCATTTTTGGTACACCTTTCTTCTTGGTACCAGCTTGCCTTTTAGAAGTAGAGGCCTATAAAATACAGTTTATCTATGTAAATTTAGGATATAAAAACTCTACAGATTTATCACCTGTTTATTACTTACCATGTTTAAAAATGAAATGTATAAGAATATCTATAATCAAATGATTTACATTCAAAGTATATTTCACTTAGTCTTCATATAATCAATCATCTATTAAGGCGTTCCCCATCAGTTTCTTTTATAAATCACATGTTGGAAAACAGTTCAAAAGATTGACTCTTCATGTTTAATTTATATATAGTCTATTATTTATTAGCTTAACTCAATGATTAAATAATAATTCTATGATTTGAAGATCCTTTTAGGTAATAAACAACAGAGAGCATAACATATAGCTAGTACATATGTAATTACACATACGTATTTGAAATAAATGCATAATTTGTGCAATGCATGTTATTTCAGTTATTTACCACCTTGTTTATACGTTATGTATCTATAATACTGTCTATATATACTTCAGTTCTGCAATTAGCAACAAGCTTGGTTAATGAATGAAAAAGATTTTAATAGAAAACAAGAAATTTAAAAAATGATCAAAATAAAAAATATTAGTTCTCATATTTCATTAAATTTTGACCTTCGCACGTCTTCCGCTTGTGGCTCGTGTGGTAACCAGTGGTAACACTGCGTGGGTAAATTTCAATAAATATACACCAATATACACGAGATATTTTCTGTATAAAGTAGGTTTTTAAATATTTTAATTACGTACAATGAGTCAGTATGAACCAATAGTCTTAAAAAAGAAGCAACTTCGAACTGTTGCTGGAACTCCGGCTAGTTTAGTCTACAATATTATAAAATCCACGCTATTAATTATTCCCATTACGGGCATGTACTTATTCAGGTGAATGTTTGTTCGGAATTCGTGATATTATCATGTTTGTGTGTTGGAATTCACGTAAGGGGATAGAATTCTACATTTAAAAACTGAAACACGTGGGACAGTACAAGTTAAAAGTAATTACAGTCGATATTCAAATTGTAGACCGTTAAAAGTTAACCTTTGTCTGTGTAGTATACAAATGGTTATTGTTACAAAATTAACAAGTTCAATGAAGTGGCGGATATTTTTTTAAAGAGGGCTTGAACGAAAGTGTTAAAATTTTCAATTTATTGTAAGATAACTATAATTTTGTAATCATTGTCTTTTTTGCTCTGAAAAAACTGTTTTCAATCTAGGATATGAAGTAAACCTTTTATACCATACGCTTTTATGCAAGTAAGAAAAACTTTTATTCACACGGAAGCATTTATTCTGAAAAGGCTTAAGTCGAGACGAACAGATTTTCTGGAAACGTTTTAGTGTAGGTTCGCAGCTAAAATCAAATTTATTTATATAAAAATTACAGCTACTTGTTTAATATACGTGTATTTCCTCTACTTTCAATGTCTTAATTAATAGTAATTAAAAAGATATCCTTGACTTTTATATTCTGTTTTTAAATGTACATCATCCATTATAGAATGTGTAAAAAATTATGTTCCATATACAAATACTTTTGTTATACTTACAGCGAGTATATTCTAGAAAAGAAGAAACTTATTGCTGAACTGGACGAATATGATTTCTTTAATAAAAAAATGAGCAGGCTAGAAGAGTATATGGCAACAAGGGGAATGTGGAAAAATCCACATCTACAAAATATTGCATCCCTGGTACTAGAAAGATATGATGAAAAAGGAGAATTAACAACAATCAATGAAGATTCACTTACTCATGCAGAAGTTATGGGACTTGATAAATAGATTGTTTTATACATCTGTGAGATTTGTGTGACAAAAATAGATTGCTTGTCTAAAGCAAAGTAGTCCGATAAGGTATGTCTGCTGTGTATGAGTACAGTAAATTTTATTCTGTAGTGTATTTTATATAACTAATGATGTTGTAAACTGGAGACAAATAAATCATTGAATTACGCTAATGGGAATATTATTTAACAAACTGTTGTTTGATGTTGGACGTGTAATTAAAAATTCACAGTTCTAAGGAAAATTCATTTTTTAGTTTCACAAAAATAAAATGGGTGACCACGAAGACACAATTTTACATAACATGTCTGACACACCAGAAGACGATAGTTTAGCAGATTTCAAGAGCCCAAAACAATCGTGTATAACGAAACTAACTGAATCCAACAATTCCCAAAGGAGAAAGACGACTAGAAAATTGAAGAGTTCTGCTAAAAGTCAAAAAGAGTTAAATAAGCAGCGTTTAGAAAAGAAAAGAAGTTTTCAAAATACGCAACCTTTGATAGAATCATCTTTTTTTAAATCAAAAAGCAGTTCTGACAACGAGGCAGTTCCTAATATGCAAGTGGCACTTGTGTGTCCATTATGTTTCAAAACGTTTAAAGGTGACGACTCTCGTGTACTTCATATGAAGATTTGTGCTTTCAGAAATAATATTCCTACGAACAAGCTTTTAGAAGCTATAGAACTTCAAAATTGGCAAGAAGACGAGAGAAAATCTTTAGGTCTACTTGCTGGACCTGCTGTACAAGGAAGAAAGAGGCCAGTAGTAACGTCTAGACAAGTACATATATTTTTATACATATATTTTTAAGTGTTATACTCACGTATAGATTATTGATATTCTTTATAGTGGTTTATGTATTGTTATAGGTTTCATCTGAACAAAGTGATTTTGANACAAGCAAGAAAGAGGCCAGTAGTAACGTCTAGACAAGTACATATATTTTTATACATATATTTTTAAGTGTTATACTCACGTATAGATTATTGATATTCTTTATAGTGGTTTATGTATTGTTATAGGTTTCATCTGAACAAAGTGATTTTGAACTTGCGTTAGCATTGTCGAAATCGCTTCAAGAAGCAGAAGAATTAGATACAATTAATGAATGTGATATATTACATGAAGTACCAGGTCAATTTATGACAGATGTGACTGAATCAGCTCATCAAGAAAAAAAAAGAGCACGATTGGAAAGATTTGGATTTGCAAACAGTAAACCTCCAGTAGCAAAAACTAGGAGGAGTATGTTTACTTTTTCTTTTTATTCAAACTATTAGGGTACTGCTTGTTTAGTTAAAACGTGTTTGTTAATAGGAAGAAGAAACGAAATAACGGTACTTCAAACGCGCACTGAAGAAGAAAGAAATCGTATTTTGACAGACAAAATTTCAGAAATTCTCATGGGGAATGAACCGATTACCCAAAATCAGAAAACAGAAATTAAACGCAATGTAGTTAAGAGAGAAATTCGATTGCTAAGTCCTTTGCTACAGGAAATTTATGATAAGGTATGAACTGTAATAAGTTATGAACATCAATCGATTACGTTTTTTTACAATTTACTTATCTATTTTATCATCTATTTTGAAGGAGAAAGAATTATGGAACAAAGCTAAATTGACTTTGGGTCAAAAATGTTTTTATGTCTCAGACTTATCAAAATTTATATCTCCCCAAGAAAAGGAAATAGTAAGTCGAAACGTGGCAAAATATATTTGTATTCGTGATATTTTATTGTATACATCATATTTTTATTTTTGGTTACAGGACGATGTAGATTTGAATTTTCCAGATGACGTGTATAATATAGAATTAAATGAATATAAAAAAGAAGAAGTTCGTAGCGTTGACAAAATATATCAAGTTTCGAGCATAGATACAAACGAAGACTGTAAAAACTGCCGAAATAACCAGTTTACTAACACGGTAATAGCAAATTGGTCTTCTATATTAAATGATAGCTCTGCAAGTGATGTAATAATATGTGTACAGAATGATAAACATATTTGGACACATAGATTAGTTTTTTACGTACAATGTCCAAACGTACTACTTGACGTTACGCCAAACAAGACTTCGGAGTTCCCCAAAGAAAAGATTGATTGGACAGACGTACCTTACGATGCTGCTCTAGCATTCCTGGAATTTATTTATTGTGGAATTATTAAAAATTATGCACACGTTTTAGAAAATGTAAGCGGTTTCACCACTTTAAGAAATCTGGCGAGAAAGTATAAAACAGAAGAGTTATTCGCTTTTCTACAAAGGAAAGAAGTTGAAATGAAAGGAGAAAAGAGTGATGATAATGAAACCGAAAAATTAATATCAAAGGAAACAGATAATATAAATTGGAGCAATAATAATGTACATAATTTAGTCCACGATAGTGAGAATTCTGAATTGGACGAGAATGACAAATTCAGTAAGGAGGGCTCACAACAGTGTATTACACGTAAAACTGAATCCGTGACAAAAGAAGTGACGAATGATAATGAACATAAAAGCGAATTGTTGAAAGGAGGAATAGATTTAAGTGAAATAAGTATTCTTCAAAACACAAATTTATCTCTTGATTTATTTGACGATAGTAACATCAGCATAAAGAGTAATGAAACGAAGAATAAAACGAAATGTTACATGCATGAAATAGACGTTGAAAAAATAAAAGAAGTTGACGAGTTTAATATGCTAGATTCAAATAGTCAAAAGTCTGAGCTGAAATCCGAAGATACTGTTATTTATAAGAATGTCGAAGACGACGCAGATTCATTGCAAGACGTTACACACTTTACTACGCCGAAAACGAGCCGTTGTTCTGACGCAAAAAATAACAAAAACGACCTTAGTATATTTATCGAAAAATGTCGGAAGGAGAACGCGAAATCGATCTCGGACTTAGACTCTGGAATTTCAGTGACGTTAACACCACCCAAACCAAACAGAAATCCTTTTCACATAGACCAGGACGATTCTTCAGATGCTGCAATTAAAGGAGCATTCAAAGACAAACATGGTTTAAGTGTGTTCGACAGTAAAGAAGATTCCTGCTTAAAAGATATGGCAACGCCGACCGTAGGAACTGATATTGATACGCACGTCGATCTCGATGGATCAGAAGATGATGTACGATCAAAATCGAATACGGAAGAAGGATGTAGGAGCAAAAACAGTTCAATGAACAGCAGTATAATTGACGACGAGAAGAAATTTGAAGACGAAGAAATACATTCTATATTTAGAAATTCACAACATAAGAGTACACGAAGTTTGGCAAATACAGAAAGCGAAGACGATGCTACATATTCAGATTTTGATACAACTGGAATTGAAATGTCTATGTATTCAAAATATAAAAAGACGCATAAAGATAATAGTATAATAAAATATCGAAGTTTTGTGAAGAAGCACGTATTACCTAATAATGTGAAAGACTGTAAGCTAGACGAGTGTAAGGAAAGTAACAATATGGATAATGATATTTTATCGTTATCGGATACAGATACAGAACCTGAACTCAGTCTGGTACAGGAATGCAGTCAAACAGAAGTGAAAAGATCATCTTTTAATTCTAAAGAATATGAACGAACACCTCGACGTGACTCGTGCGAGTTTATTAATGAACGCCTCACAGACGACAGAAATAGTTGTTCGTCTGCTAATAGTATGTCACCAAATATTATAGAAGATTCTGTTAAAGAAACAGAAAAAGATAATTTACGAACACTCAGATACAGTAAATCAGAAAGCTATATAGATTTAGAAGTAATGAAAAAACGTTCGCTCGACTCAAACGTAAACGAACGTAAAACTGTAGTATCTCCAGTATTAATATCCTCTAGCCCTGAATTTGATTTTGATGATTCGGGTACCTATAATTGCGATGAAATTAACAAAAATAAAAATGTACCACGTACTTTAAACTTTGATGATATTTTTGAAAATAGTATATATTTGGCAAATGTTCATATCGATAATCACGATGACGATAGTGATACTTTAACACTTACTAGAAAAGCAGATAAAGGAGATGTATGTGACGCAAAGGTCAATAAAACCAGAACGTTGAGTAAAGTGAATTATTCTTTTGTAGAAAACTCTAAACAAAATGGAAAATCTGCAATTGTAAAAAAAGACAGTGTTAGAAAATTTCAAAAGAAATCAGTTTCAGAAACGAGTTTACAGATTAATACAAAGAATAATAAGAATTATATCTCCCAAGTGTATTCTAATTCTCAGTGTATTATTAAAAAAAATGCTAATTCGAACAGATCACCAGAGTTTATCAGGGACAGTGTTACTCCTCCGCCAAATTATAATGATATGAATACACCTCAACTTTGTGTAAGTTGACAAACTGTACTACTACGTAATGAGAAATTTCGTTAATTGCAATATTTTCATTTGATTTCAGGCAGAAATGAATAAATACGGATTGAAACCACAAAAACGAAAGAGAGCTGTACAATTACTGACATATATTTACGATCAGTTACATCCCATAGTTTCTGGAACGTCAAAAAATGTAGAATCCGAATTGTCAATCATTTCTAGCGAAGACGATGAACCACCGATGAAAAGGGTAAATCATACGAATAACGATGGTGATAATCGATCTCAATTATCACTTTCCCACGAAAAGTATGTATATTACATAAAAATCGACTTTGTACATATAACGATACTTTTATAAATTAAAATATAAAATTTTCATAATTTTGTCACAGAGATGCGCAAAACCCATTGTTCATAATCGATGAAGAGAAACAATTTGATGACGCTGAATTTACTCCTCTGACAGATAACGCTCTGAGCATTAAAGAAATGTTTTTGAAAATCATTAATATTAAGAAAGACTTGCATAATAAAATATTGGCCTACGAACCATTATGTATTACTTCTCTGCATACCATGCTGAAAGAAGCAGGTTTCAAATGCAAGATAAACGCGCTCATGGATTTTTTGGACGAGCAAGTAAATATTTCTTTTTTTTTTGTATATCATGAATCGTAAAAGGCAGAATGTATCATTTTAGTCTAATAACATTTAACATTGTAAACATTTTCAGTGTATTACATTTTACGTCCAAGATGCGAAACAAAGGAAAGAAAAGAGACATTATACATAAAATTATACATATATATGGAGGAGATAGACAC